>QANX01004540.1:0-54180 GCA_003254975.1 Ochetophila trinervis
AATAACATACACACATATATACTAAAATGAGGTTTCATGTATGCCTCAAATAGTAAACTTCCAACAAAACGATTGATGCCTCCATATCACAAAAAAGGAAAACAGATAATCAAATACCGACAACATAACATAAGAAACATTAATCGAACAACCCACCAAGTTTCTTCAACTATGTAAACAAAAGCAAGTTTGCATTTCTTCAACAAAAGCAATTATAATTGTTACCAATTATTTGTTTTCCACCGTTTCCCAGTAACCAAACGAGAAACCTCCATATATCACAAAAAAGAAAAACAGACAGAAATAAATCAAATACCGACAACATAAGAAACATTAATCGAACAACCCACCAAGTTTGCAATTTGCAAACCGCAGTGCACAAGCTCCGGCTACATAAGCTCCGACTGCACAAGAAAATTTGAGGTTGGGTCTGTTGGGAGACGCAGGGAGGATGGCCTCCGGCAGAGGCAGGAAGGAACGGTCAGTTGGGTTGGGAGACGCAGGGTGAGAGTCTGAGGGAGGCAAGCAGAGGCAGAGTCGCAGTCTGAGGGAGGCAGAGAGGCAGAGCTTTTGGGAGACGCAATGGAGGCGGAGGCAAGCAGAGGCAGATTCGCACAGTCTGAGGGAGGCAGAGACGCCGAGCTTTTGGGAGACGCAAGGGAGGCGGAGGCAAGCAGAGGTAGAGTCGCACTCGGGAGGCAGAGACACAGTGCTTTTTGGGAGAAGCAAGGGAGGCGAAGGCAAGCTGAAGTGCAGAACCTTCGAGAATTTGGGGTCGCGAATTGGGGGTGGACCGTGGACTGATTAAGGATTATTTTTTTAACTAAATTACAAAAATGCCATTGTACAGTAACGAGTTGTTAACGGGTTTAACGGGTTTTCGCGGGTTAACCCGTTAAAACCCGTTATCTTAACGGGTTCTTAACGGGTCAACCCGTTATCAACCCAACCCGTTTCAGCTAGACTCAAACCCGTAAAAAACGTGTCGTGTTCGTGTCGTGTTAACGGATCGTGTTAAAATTTGCCAGGTCTACCCCTACGCATAATACACATTTTTATAAAAAGACCCCCACAAAAACAATTTTTAATTTTTTTTCCCCTTAAAAAGCTGATTATCTATAATTTCGAAGGCTCGAACCATAACTTGATTTTATATGCATTGTTATTCATTTCCAATTGGCATTATCTTTTATGGGTTTTTCCTAAAAAATGAAAATACCATAACGAAAAGGCGCAAATTCAGAATCAGGAGCATTGTTTTTGTTCATCTAGGTCAGTCCATCTGCACACAGTACTATCATCGAACAGGTTGTGGACGACCCATAAAATCTCCCAACAAACAAAATATTAATCCTCAAAACCAGAATAAAATACATAAAAGACATACAGGATACAGGATCAACAATTCAAAATCCAAAACCCAAATCTCCAAAAACAACTTAAAATAAAAAAAACATACAAAGTAATTTTCATTCATTTGGTGCAGCGAGCTGAGCTTCAGGAGGAGGAACAGAGACTTCAACAGAAGCAGAAGAAGAAGGATCATCATGGGAAAGCAAGGTCCACTCGGTAGGGAGAGGAGGCAGGGGAGCGTAAACAGTGGGCTTGCGCTTGACGTCCCATGGCTGAGTCTTACGGGGCCGAGTCTTTCTGTGGTGCGCCGTCGCCTTCTTCTGTGGCCTCGACGAGCATTCTATCACCAACCCACCAAAGGACCGTCGCGCTTCTGTCCGGACCGTACCGCCGCTGGCTCCGAGTAACGCCGTGGCCGGTGGGTTACGCAGTGATACCGCTTGGGCACCCAACATGGCGGACGCGAGCATTTACTTTTTGCTTTGCTCTGTTTCTCGAACAGATTTTCTTTGAATTGTAATATGAGTTTCTTTATCTGGACCTCTCGTTTTTAAGGCTGATATGTATATTATCTTCGGTTTCTTTTTTTTTTTTTTTTTTCAGATCCTCTATGTAAAAATTCTATTGATAAAAGCTAGTTAATGTGTTTGTCATTGGGCTGTACTCCGATTGGGTTTTTAGGTCCAGTTTCTTCTCTTTTCATTTGTATTTTTGTTTTGTTTTTTAGATTTTCGTATGGATACTCACCGGTGGGCTCAAATGACAAAAAAAAAACTGAAAAGATTGGGCCGATCCGACTAAATTCACTATGGGGCTAGCTAATTGGGCCGACCCAATAGATAACCTACTGGATCAGGCTTCGAACCATATGTAAATTAAAAAATATATAGCCAGAGCGCAATTTAAAAATAAATTGAGCCGGCTTGTGTTTAGATCATATCGAACTGAATTTGAATCTAATTTTTTGAACGAGTTTGATCGTTTATTTATTTATTATTATTTTTTACATCCCTAGCCAATCTATAAGTTTTTCTAGATTTGGCAACGTGTCGTGTTGAACTTTGTTCGTATCGTGTCGTGTTCGTATAATGTCAAATTTTGTTCACCCAAACCCAACCCGTTAAGTTTTCGTGTTGAACTGTGTACGTATCGTATCGTGTCGTGTTTTATTCGTGTTTACTAGACATGTACATGAGTATCTATTTTTTTATTTAAATTAATATATATTGTCAAATGATAAATCATTATCAATTTATGTCTATTAAGCCTAAATGCATATTCAAATGATATGCTAAACATCTTAAAAAATATATATATTAACATACTAAAATTCAACATAAATAATAACTATGAATTTAAAATATGTAAAATATTACGAATTAAAGCTATATTAAATATTTATCGTGACTAAAAAATAAAATATGCATTTTAATTATAAATTTAAAAATATTCAAAATATTANAAATAATTAAATTAACATTTTTTTTATCGTGTCTTATTGTGTTAACGTGTTTCAACCTGTTTCAACCCATTTTTTTATCGTGTTTTATCGTGTGACACTGATATCAACCCGACCCGATATTGCAGACCCAAACCCATAAATTATCGTGTCGTGTAACATTTTACCAGATCTAGATTTTTCTCTCTCGACATCGAAAAAATAATGACTGATATACTCTTTCTTCATTGCGTACTCGTTGAAGAAAATGGTTCTCCCTGAGTAATGATTGTCACTCTGATAGTTGAAACTCAAGCACTTGGTCAGACACCCCGGTCCAATACAGTAAGGTACATGCTCTCTTAGTTAATATTCTGAACCCACGAAACATGATGTCCAACTGAGAAGTGGGTATTACCTCTCAGACAAATACATTTTGATCCCATAGAACTAGGGTATTTGACTAAGAGGCGAGGTGCTATTTCATAGTCAAATATCTCGTTTCCATGTGATTGAAATGTCTTGTTCAGAAATGAAATACGACAATTCTAGTGGATGTAATTAAAACTACTGATCACTTTTAACAAAAGATAAAAAAAAATAAAATGCATAATCAAATTTTTTTATTAATTTATCGAGGATATTTGACTAAGAGACAAAATGTTATTTTTTAGTCAAATATATCGTTTCCATGTGACTAAAGTGTTTGGTTCATAAGCGAAATACGGCGATTTTAGTAGATGAAATCAAAGCCTTAAAAAAAATACATAATCAACTTTTTTTTTTATATTAATTTATTGAAGATACGAAATAAAAATTAAAATAAGAAAAAAAAATTGTTTTTAGATTTAACTTGTAAAATGGTTTGGTATGCATAGAAGAGAAGGATAAGAAAAAGAAGAAAATTAAATTAAAAGTACGATAAGTAATTCACTATGATGACATGACACGGTGGCATTTGACATGATTTCTAGCTAAAAAGCAGATTCTGTAAATGTTTAGACATTTTTAGGATAATGCCAGAATAATAAAGTCTTAAAATTTTTTTCCTTCTTTTCAATCCATACATTTTGGAGTAGACCTGCTAAATTTCAACATGTTTTGTTAATACATCATGAACATAAACAATTTTGATAGGATTTGAGTTTGTTTGAAACAGATTAGATTGATAACGGATCAATATGTTATAGATCTGTTATTTTAACGGATCTTAAATGATTTACCTAAAAAAAACCCGTTAAATCCATTAAAGACCCATTAGTCTTTAATGGCATTTTAATAATTTATTAATAAATAAAAACTTAATTTTTTTATTAATTTAACAAAAGATAAAAAAATAAAATGCATAATCAAATTTTATTTTTATTAATTTATTGAGGGTATTTGACTAAGAGACAAGATGTTATTTCTTAGTCAAATATATCGTTTCTATGTGACTAAAGTGTTTGGTACATAAGCGAAATACGACGATTTTAGTAGATGAAATCAAAGCCACTGATCACTTTTAAAAGAAGATTAAAAAAAAATACATAATCAACTTTTTTTTATATTAATTTATTGAAGATACGAAATAAAAATTAAAAAAAGAAAAAAAAAAGAATTTGTTTTTAGATTGAACTTGTAAAATGGTTTGGCATGCATAGAAGAGAAAGATAAGAAAGAAAAGAAAATTAAATTAAAAGTACGATAAGTAATTCACTATGAGGACATGACATGGTGGCCTTTGACATGATTTCTAGCTAAAAAGCAGATTTTGTAAATGTTTAGACAATTTTAGGAAAATGCCAGAATAATAAATTCTTAAAAAATCTTTCTTTTTTGTTCAGCCCATACATCTGGGAGTCAGAACCCTATTTTGGATTTTAAATTTTTAAATTCTGTTTAACATGATTTTTGAAATGCTGCTTAGGAGAGTTTGAAGCTCCAAAATAGGAAAAGCTTTGGTCCTCCAAAAAAGTAAAAACTTAAAACTAGTAAAGCATAAAGTTTTTCAAGAAACTCTTTTGCAGAAATGAAAGTTGTAAAAAACACATAATACAAGTTACCCGCTTAGAATGTAGCTATAGAAAAGTCGTTCTCCAAAAGTTGTCTTCCTTAAACCCTGGCCCTTTGGAAATCCATGATATACCAAGTTTGTTTGACGGCTTGACGAAAAAAATTATAGCGCCATATATAGAACTTTGTTTTCTTCAAGATGTTGAGTCAGTCAAACTATTTATGCAATATTTCCTAAATAAGAAAAATAAATAAAATGCACTATTTTAAATTTCAATTGGCTTAAATCCGAGCAATCAAACAGTTTTACACCTAGTAATAGACGTCTCAACTGCCGCCGGGGAATTTGATATAAGCATGTAAAAACAAAATGGAGTTTCTAAAAATAGCATTTCATAGGTATACATTATACATAATCGTTGAAGAACTTAACTAAACTTTGTCTTTTCAGATATTGTAGAGAAAAATATAAAAAAGTACTATAAAAAATTTATTTTTTATCTAACTTTAATTTTTTGAAAGAAATAGTAATTTAATTACTGAGTTAACAACTTTACACAAAAACAAAAATATACATGTAATTGTAAACCTTTGAGATTTGATAGAAAGAGTTATCTTTCATTTACTGAAACTGTAGTTTAAATACAGCATGTACAACTAGTTGTTACAAAGGATAACTAAGAATGAAACTAACTATCCTAAACATTCGGTATATGGAAACAGAGGATAAATACATATACATAAGATAACAATAGTTACAATACTCTATTATGCCCCCTCAAGATTTGGGTTCTATCTAGAACACCAATCTTTGACCGTGAAGTGTGTAGTTTGTATTTGGAAAGAGGTTTTGTCAAGGAGTCTGCAAGTTGATCACCATTTGACACATGTGATACCCGTATTGACCCATATGAAACCTTGTCTCTTACAAAGTGAAAGTCTTTGCGCACATGCTTCATCTTGGAGTGTAGTTTCGGATTGGCACACACATACGTCGTGCCAAGATTATCACAGTATATTGTTGGTGGCACGGTGGATTTGATATTGAGCTCACAGAATAGAGACATTAGCCAACATAGTTTTGAAGTAGTGTGAGCTACTTCCCGGTATTCTGCTTCAGTAGATGATCTAGAGACTGACTTTTGTTTCCTTGATGACCAAGATACAGGGTTGCTTCCTAAGAATATGACATAGCCGGTGGTGGAAGTGCCATCATCCTTGTTGCCTCCCCAATCTGAATCCGAGAAACCATGTAGAGCTAGTGGGGTATTGTTTTTGAGAGAGAGACCAAAGGATATTGTGCCTTTTAGGTATCGAAGCAGGTGTTTTACTGATGCCCAGTGTACATTTGTTGGTCGGTGCATAAATTGTGATGACTTGTTCACTGCGAAGGCAATGTCAGGTCTTGTGAGAGAGAGGTATTGTAGACTGCCGATTGTTTGACGGTATTGAGTTGGTGAAAATAGGAGTGTGCCATCGGTGAGTAAGAGAGAGGATACAGTAGATAGTGGTGTGGAGACCACTCTTGCATCAAACATTTTTGTAGATTCCAAAATATCTGAAATATATTTTTGTTGGGACAGGAGTATGCCGTTTGGTGTGGGGATGACCTCAACCCCCATAAAGTAATGTAATTTGCCCATGTCTTTCAAGGAGAATTGTAGAGACAAAGATAAGACAAAGCCATCAATAATGCATTGTTATTCCCTGTGAGAATGAGATCATCCACATACACAAACAAATACATGATAAATCCATTTTGCATGTAAATAAAGAGTGATGGATCAGCAGACGAGCTCTTGAAGCCATAAGAGGAAAGAAAAGACCTGAGTTCATGAGACCATGCGCGGGGAGCTTGTTTCAAACCGTATATCGCTTTTCGCAGTCTACAAACATGGGATGGATGTTGAGGTTTACAAAACCATGTGGTTGTGACATAAAGACTTCCTCAGTCAATTTACCATGAAGAAAGGCATTATTGACGTCCATTTGATAGAGTGGCCATTGATTGGAGAGAGCTATACATAGGACTATACGGACTGTTGTAGGTTTCACAACCGGACTGAAGGTTTCAGAGTAGTCAATACCTGGTTGTTGATGGAAGCCTTTTGTAACTAAACGAGCTTTGTAGCGGCTGACAGTGCCATCTGGATTCCTATTGATACGAAACACCCATTTAGACTCGACAATATTTTGTGTTGGATGTGGAGGAACCAGTTCCCATGTTGCATTACGAAGGAGAGCTTCATACTTGGTTCGCATAGCCTGACGCCATGTGGGAAGCTTTAAGGCTTGAGCAGTTGTTCTCGGCTTGGTTTCAACAGGAGGAGGAGATTGCACAGAGGCATTATAAAAATCAGCAAGAACCTTGGGTTTGAAAATCTTGTTTAAGGCATGGGTACGCATGGCATGTGTGCGGGTAGGAACTGGTGCTTGAGAATGGTGTGACTTTGAGCTTGGCGTGGAAGATTGAATCTCACAAACTTGATTAGTGCTATCTTTTGTGTCCTTTAATGTCGGAGATGATGAATGGTCCATGTTATGAATGAATATTAGTGGAGATAGAGAAGAAGATGATGGATGAGAGGTAGCACGTGATTTAGGAATGGATGGGTAAAGTGATAAGGAAAAGGTGGTTGTGGGTAGGTAGATATGAGTAGAGTCATAAATAGATGAGACTTCTTCTATAGTTTCAGTTTTATTGAAGTTAGAGATAAATGGAAAGATAGATTCAATGAAAGTCACGTGTCTACAGTGGTAGACCTTATCATGATTGAGATCATAACAAACAAAGCCACTTTGACTTTTTAGAGGACCTAAGTTAATGCACGGTTTGGATTGAGATTCCAATTTGTGTGTGGTATAAGGTTTTAACCAAGTATAATAGAGGCACCCAAATATTTTTAAGTTACTGTAATTTGGAATTTTTTTTAAAAGTTTTTCAAAAGGAGATTTATTGTCTAAAGTTGGGGTTATTAAACGATTTATTAGATAGGAAGCAGTATAAAACACATAACTCCAAAATTTGGTTGGAAGCCTAGCTTGAGTTAACAGAGTTAAACCAGTTTCACGAATTTTTTTGTGGCACCTCTCAGCAAAACCATTTTGTTGTGAAGTGTGAGGAGTGGTGAGAAAGTGACTAATGCCATTTGTTTGAAAGAAAGATTTTAATTTAATAAATTCCCCTCCATTATCAGAGTAAAAAGAAATAATTGGTAACTGAAAATATTTTTCCACAACATTTTTAAATTGAACAAAAATAGAAGCAACATCTGATTTGTGCTTAGTAGGAAACAACCAAATATATTTTGAAAAATGGTCTATAAAAATAACATAGGAATTGAAACAATCATGAGATGTTATTGAAGTGGGACCCCATACATCTGAATAAGCAAGCTATAAGGGTTGAGAGCTACTTAAGGAAGAACAACCAAAAGGAAGTCTATGTGACTTATTACACCTACAGGAATTGCAGTGAAATTTGTCTGCGGAAGAGACTGGTAATGAATAAAGAGAGACTAGTTGACGTAGAATTTTATCTGAAGGATGACCAAGCCGTTGATGCCAGTGATGGAGTGAGGTACGGATACTGGAGAAGGCAGTGGGTGAGAATGAAGGATGACATGCATTGGTGCCATTCATATGTGCCTCCATTAAGAAGACCCTTGAGTAGCACTAACCTTGTCCATAGATCCTTCACAAGAAAACATTTGGGTAAGAACTCAATGGAAGCATTATTGGATTGGCAAAATTTGGAGACAAACAATAAATTTCGTGTCATTTTGGGTACACACAAGACATCATTTAATAAAAAGGAATGAGATGAGGTGTTAAGTTTTGTGGTACCGGTATGAGTAATAGGAAGTTGGTTACCATTCCCAACAGCTATTGCATCTGTACCATCATATTCTGAATGTAAGGAGAGAGTGCTGAGATCTGTGGCGACATGGTGAGATGCACCTTAATCAAGGAGCCAAGGAGCCTGGTTGAGTGAAGCCGGTGGAGCAGGGCCAAGAAGAGAGCTTGTGTGAAAAGCTTGTGGAGAATGATTTCTTAGGAAAGATTGTTGCTGCTGAGGAGTATAGGTCCACTGTTGGTGGAGAAGAGGACAGAATCTTGCTGAATGTCCTTGGTTTGAACATAACTGACATCGACCTCTGTAATTTGTGGGAGGCACTGTGGAAGATGGTTTGCGGAGGTGACTCGGAGGATTAGTGGGAAACCGTTGGTGCTGGTTGCGATTATAATTGTTCCGAGGTTGGAAGGAAGATGTTAAGGATGTTCGGTTGGCATTGTGAGCCATTATTGGAGCAACATAGTCATTCAATTCATTGCGCTTGATGAAGTTTGAGTGTTCCACCAATTTTTCATACAGTTCTTCAAATAGAATAGAGCTATCCCTTGTTCTAAATGTAGCCGAGATGTCTTTGAAGTCAGTAGAGAGACCATTGATCACATACAAAGTGATATCATCATCAGTTACAGGATTGGCAATGAGAGCAAGCTCATCAGCTGCTCCTTTGATATCATTCAAGTATTCCACAATCGAACGTGATCCTTGAGGTCGGATCAGACGTTCCTGGAGTCGCAATAGCCTCGGTCTTGATGGTTTGGCAAAGGTAGAAGCTAATTTTTCCCAAGCAATCTTGGACGTATCAGCAGAAGCTACAACTTGATAGACCTCTATGGATAAAGATGCAAGGATCGCACCTAAAAGCAAGGAATCTTGACGAATCCAGAAGATATAATCCAGATTTGGAGAGTTGGTAGTACTGGAGAGAATCAGTGATGGGTAAGGTAATGTTCCATCAATGAAACCAGACAAGTCATATCCAATAAGCAATGCATCAAAGTGCTTTTTCCATGGAAAATAGGTTGAATTAGTAAGTTTGAGTGGTGCTTGGGTAGCCACATTGATAACAACAAGAGTTCGGTTAGCAAGAATAGGTTCACTGCTAACCACAATAGGGCTTGAGGTAGAGGAGGACTGGGAAGAAGTGGCTGCCATGAGAAAAGATTGAAAAGAAAAAAAAATCTCGTTGGAGCACTTATAGCTCTGATACCATGTAAACCTTTGAGATTTGATAGAAAGAGTTATCTTTCATTTACTGAAACTGTAGTTTAAATACAGCATATACAACTAGTTGTTACAAAGGATAACTAAGAATGAAACTAACTATCCTAAACTTTCAGTATATGAAAACAGAGGATAATTACATATACATAAGATAACAATAGTTACAATACTCTATTAGTAATAACCAAAAAAATCTTTAAAAAAAAAACTCCAACTTTAATTTAAACTTTTAGAATAAATAATAATTTTACTGTCTTCAAACTCATGGCTTGTATATATAAATATCCCATCTGCAACTGATCTTACTCACTTTCACACTTCGTTAATAATTTCCTCAGCAGCACCAAAATCAACTCTTTTAGAGCCATGAGGAAGGACCGAGAGGTTGCCTGAAAATGGAAGGTTATATTCCTCAGATTGCTCGGTTTGATCTTCAGGGATTGACTAAGAAAATGAAGGCTGTTGATAAGGTTTTTGATAATTTCTTTGAATAGATCATTGATGAGCATGTTCAATTATCTGGTGGTGAGAACAAAATGTCCAAAGACTTTGTTGATGTTATGTCGAACTTCTTGGGATTCCATGAACATTCATATTCCTCAGATTGCTCGGTTTGATCTTCAGGGATTGACTAAGAAAATGAAGGCTGTTGATAAGGTTTTTGATAATTTCTTTGAATAGATCATTGATGAGCATGTTCAATTATCTGGCGGTGAGAACAAAATGTCCAAAGACTTTGTTGATGTTATGTTGAACTTCTTGGGATTCCATGAACATTCTGAATACCGCATTGAACGCCCTAACATCAAAGCTATCATTTTGGTATGTAAATATATTTACTTTATTTTATATACTCTATTACATTAATGTTTGATTATGATATTAAAGAGTATTGTTATTTGTTATATAGCCGGAGTATATTTTATCTAGACGTTTAAAATTTACGTTAATTTCAATTTAATTTTTAAAATTTTGAAAATTATAATTAGCAGGAACTTACAAAAAAATTAAGTCACTAAGTTTGAAAAATAAACATAAAACATTTTACCAATTAATATTACCCTTCTTTTAAACTTCCATGTCTTTCATTTAGCTAGCTAGGAAGCTGGAATAGTTATATATATTAATTTCTTTCTCTCTCTTTCTGAAACTTTGTCATCTTTTTCCTTTGACCCTTATGATTTTGTAAGAATACTCTCACTTCCAGCCCACACAAAAACATCTTCTCACAGTGTTTGGACCATATATTAATTTTTTCAAATTAATATTTTAATTTGTTGAAATATTATTTTGAAGGTGGGCAAAATGCAATTGTCCCACATTGCTTGGAAATGAGTGTGTATTAGACTTTCACAAGTATAAATGGATGGTATTGAAGTTGGAATTGGAAAAAGTCCCACATCGGAAGCGTAACAAGCTTTCTGAAATCTCTTCACTTATAAATTGAAGCTTCACCAACTTTGAAAGGGCTCGCGCATCTACACACACCAGAAAGCATAGACTACTTAGTTTATTCTCGTTAGAATTTACTTCGAGTAGTCAAGTGTTTTAGTTGAAATTTTTAATTAAAAGTCCTTTGGTTTGAAAGGCATTTTGTAACCTTTAATTATTTTGTTCTCAATAATTAATACAATCGTTTGATTTAAGTCTGATATTAATTGGCGCACATTTTATTTATTTCTTTGGACTGTCATAGGTTCGAAGTGGCACGGTCGCACACTTGAGACGACTGATTGTTGTGTTTTACACCAACATATCTTTTGGCACGCCCGGTGGGACTTCTTTTTTCGACTGAGGAAATGGTGCAAACTTGTTCCAAGAATCAGGAATCCGACAACCACGCGGCATTAGCAGCCGAAACGTGTCGGATGAGGATGGAATCAAAAGAGAAGCTGGCAAGGCTCTGGACACGACAGAGATGTCCGCCAGGGATTCGATCTGTGAACTATCCCAAGAGCTGAGGGAGACCCAGCAGCAAATGTTGCAAGGAATCATGGAATTACTACTCCAGCAGACGTAGATGAACCAAGCTGCATCGAATGGAGCAAGGCCGACTAACGGCCAAGGGAAACAACAAGTGCAGGCCTTTTAGGTCGTACCCAATGGCAACATGCCAAGGACTGAGGCACCGGCCTTTCAGGTCGGGTTAAGTGGAAATGATGTAAGGTTTATGCCTGAATGGCAAGTCCAACCTTACATTTCCCCATCGGCAAGGAGCAATGTTCTTGCCAGGGAGCATGCTGATAACCAAGGCCAGACCATGAGGGATGGTCAGGAAGAGCATTTGACACAAGCTTTTCAGACTATATCCAATGTACATGGAGGGAGAGTGGATGTTTCGACATATAGAAACCTGCCGGCTAGGAACCAGGTTCATGGCGGGGGGCATGCGGAGCATTTCAGACAGAACTATAGGAATCGACATTATGATGCCCATGCCTATCAAGTAGACTTCCACGCCCTAGTACAGAGGAATGGACGGAACTGGATGAACCACGGCCAAGGCATAGACTGGGAAGCCGTTGAGACCATCATCCAAGAGATGATGGATCCTGCATTTCAAAGAACTGGATGTCCATCTTATAGGAGGCTGTACCCTAACGCTTTCGACCGGATCGAATTTCCTAGGGGGTTCAAGTTTCCTGACTTCACCCTTTTTTTTGGCGAGGAAAGACAATCCACCGTGGAGCACATAGGCCGTTTCACTATCCAATGCGGAGAAGCAGCGGCCAATGATTTCCTAAAGCTGCGATTATTTGCTAATTCTTTGACAGGTCCAGCTTTCACCTTGTACATCAACTTGCAGCCAAACTCGATCCATAGCTGGCAAGAATTGGAGCAGAAGTTCCACGAGCAGTTCTACAGGATTGAGCAGGAGATTTCCATGGTTGACTTATCACGCCTGCGACAAATGGATGGAGAGTCGGTGCAGTTATTTATAACTCGATTCAAGAAGGCAAGGATCAGATGTCACTTGGACATACCGGAACGGGAGTTCGTCAAGCTAGCATAAGGCAGACTGAGCTACAAGCTTCGGAAGAAGTTTGAGGGGACAGAATTCCATGACTTGTTCAAGTTGGTCTCTCGGGCCACTCGATATGAAGGCATTCTGAAGGAGGAGTACCAGAGGAAGAACTCATCCAGAGGGTCCTACTACAAGGACCCGAATACTGAAATTCACTTGGTGGAAGCTGAGGACCAAGAAAGCGGAGATGGAACATTTGAAGTGGATGCGGCGGAAGTAATAGCCATACATCCACATGTTTGCAAGGCTCTTGCTAGACCAGTAAGGAGCCAGAAAGTTCCACAGCTGGTGGCGGACACGAGAAAGAATCGGGTCGAACCATAAAAGGTCTATAGTTTTGACATCTCCAAAGCTAACCAGATCTTTGACCATTTGTTGGCCAACAAGGTAATTAAATTACCTGACGGCCATATTCTACCTACAGCGGAAGAGATGAAGGAGAAGCCATACTGCAAATGGCATGGCATGTGGTCGCATCAGACTACCAATTGCGTAGTCTTTCAGAATACTATTCAAACATTGATCGAGAAGGGGACACTGAAGTTCCCAGAGAAAGGGAAAGAAATAATGGAAGTGGATAGTAATCCTTTCCCATTGGCCGAAGCGAACATGGTTTTGGCCAATATTTCAGACTTGGCAAAACCCAGAGTGAGGGTAGATCTGCGACATACGTCATCCGGAAGAGTCTGGAAAAGAGATGTCAAGCTTAGAAGAGAGTATTCGGCCAAAAAGGCTGAATCTTCTTCTAAGGTGCTTTGTAACCGGTGTAAGCATGAGGTTCAGGAAGGAGGGGCGAGGCGTTCGGCAAGGAGTGAAAACCTAAACATGTCGAACCACTAGAAAACCACAGGAAAAAAATCTATTTTCTAACGTCTGGGACAAAAGTTGCAGGATAGACAGGTGAAGCTGAACAATCGACATCATGGGGGGCAAGGTGAGCCAAAGCTCCAAGTCACTTTTTCCATAAACCATCCGACAAGATTGGTTTCTCAGAAGATAGAGGAGCCAAAGACTTTTAAGCCACATGTTAAGGAGGTAGATCGTTGGTATTGTGCAGGATATAAGCCCTATCATCTGCTTAACAAAATCCAGAAGAGGTGGATGAAGCGCCAGTATGCTGAAAATCGGATAGTAGGTCGACTGGATAAGCAAACGGATGGTATCATGCCAAATGAGTTGGGGTCATATCTCGACGACCTAGATAGAAGAATTGAGATCATAGCTTTATCCAAGAATGTTGGCATCTTATCTAGAACTCTACAAGAGAAGAAACCCGCAAAGATATGGATCAGAAGGCAAAGTGCAGAACTCCAATCATGCTTGAAGGACATGGACAATAATCTGGTGGATAAAGACATAGTTGTTTTTTTAGTTATTAAATCATCAATGATCAAATTTGGAACCATGGATGAGGTGATGGTCAACGCAATCGTTATTTTGCCTTTGTCATTTGGATCCCAGATTTAGTTTGCATGATAGAATAAGAATGTCGTGCAGCAGAAGTCATGATCTAAAGGAAATTCAGACGTAGTTAATATGTCAGATCGGATGTGTAAAGATATGATGTTGAGGGGCAATATGCTGCATGTCCGTCTGAGTCCAGTTGCATGTTCGTCTGTGTCCGTCTGAGTCTAGTTGCATGTATGTCTATGTCTGTCTGCGTCAAGCCAAGTCCAGCTGCATCCATCCGCGTTGGTCTGAGTCCAGCTGTATGTCCAGCTGCATCTGTCTGCGTCAAGCCAAGTCCAGCTGCATGTCCGTTTGCATCAAGCTGAGTCCAGCTGCATCTGTCCGCTCCAGCTGCATCTGTCTGCGTCGGTCCGAGTCTTAGATGCATGTCCGTTCGCATCGATCAGAGTCTAGCTGCATGTCCGTTCGCATCAATCATAGTCCAGCTGCATGTTCGTCTGCGTCCGTCTGAGTCCAGTTGCATGTTTGTCTGCGTCCGTATGAGTCCAGTTGCATGTATGTCTATGTCCGTCTGTGTCAAGCCGAGTCTAGCTGCATTTGTCCGCTCCAGCTGCATCTGTCTGCATCGATCAGAGTCCAACTGCATGTCCGTCTGCAACGATTAGAGTCCAGCTGCATGTCCTTTTGCGTCCGTCTGAGTCCAGTTGCATGTTCGTCTGCATCCGTCTGAGTCCAGTTGCATGTATGTCTATGTCTGTCTGCGTCAAGCCGAGTCCAGCTGCATCCGCTCGCATTGGTCCGAGTCCAGCTGTATTTTCAGCTGCATCTGTCTGCGTCAAGCCAAGTCTAGCTGCATGTCCATCTGCGTCAAGCCTAGTCCAGCTGCATCCGTCCACTCTAGCTGCATCTGTCTGCGTCGGTCCGAGTCTTAGCTGCATGTCCGTTCGCGTCAGTGTCAGTCTAGCGGCATGTCTATCTATGTTTGTCCACATCGATCAGAGTCCAGCTGCATGTCCGTCCGCGTCCATCCGAGTCCAGCTTGCGTCCGAGTCTAGTCCAAATCCAGCCGAATCCAATTTGTGTGTCTGCATCAAGCCCACGTCCAAGCTTAGCCACGCATCTCCAGTTGCACGTCCAAACACTGATAAGTCCTTGAGTCTAGGTATGCTTAAACAAAAAAAACAAAAAAAAAAACGAAATAAAAGAAAAAAGAAAGAAAGAGATATACACGTGTAAGTTCAATGTTGTTTTTCCGTGTATATGTGAAATGCTCATGCTAGACTTTTATGCAGTAGACATCATTATAACCCATATTTAAAAAAGAAAAAAAGAAAAAAAAAAGTTACTTGGTTTGCAACTATAACATGTGTTGCAATTGCATCACAAACGTGGCAGTCATATACTCTATTTCTTTTTCTTTTCTATTTTTTCACGAAAAAATATATATCTATAGAAAAAAAAAATCCCACAAATCCATAGCCCTCAGATAAGCCAGTCTGCTTATTGCAAATTACCTTGATGGAAGCAATCTCGCCAGTGGAAGCGAAGTAGTTATGAAGGTAATCCTCATCGATCCAGTGATGTAAATCGCCGACCCAGATGGTCTTGTTCTCGCCGCTAAATCCCTGTTGCTGCTGCTGCACGTGTTGCTGCGGGTATTGATGGTACGCCATGTAATGCTGAGGTGGTGGCGGCGTGTATTGCTGAGGTGGCATCATCTGTCGCTGCGTTACCATTGCCGCAGTCGGGTACTGCATGGCCATCCACTGATGCTGTTGCCGTTTGTTGCTTCTGTGAGGAATCAGAACTGTTGGATTGCATCTTGCCTTTCTCTTTTACACACACATACTCTCTCTCTCTCTCTCCCTGTGTGCGTAAGAAAAACAAATGAATCTAAATTATGGTGAATATTGGAATATGGATGGGTTATGTTTGTTTAAGTTAGGAGGTAGGCGTGGCCTAGTGTTGTGAAGGAGCTTGGAGAAGGGACGCAAAGCAAAGAGGAGGAACACGGTTAGGGTCTGAGAGCCGCTTGGAGGTTGCATTTTGGTTTTATTTGACGTTAAGCCGGCTAGGTTTAGCTTATAATTTATGGAAGGTGGAAAATATAAAATCTTTGATTTTAATATGTCTTGATCTCGGTTGATTTTTTTTTTAATTTTGGAAAGGACATCTTATGGTCTCTGCTGGCTGAAGGGTTAATATATTCAAGGCTATGATGAAGATTCTGAAATTTGAAAAGTGGCTCCAGTTAATTGGTTATTTACGTAAAGAAAGCATTGGATTCCAAATTGAGGAAATTGTTTATATATATTTTGGAAATTTTGTTTGCATGATTGCCATTTGTTTGACAGATTTCACGGGGAGGAGGAAGTCCAAATATTTGTTGCCACTGTAATGCCATAATGGTGGTCTTTAAGGCAAGATTTCACATATGGGTTTAATATATCTTTGGGCATACGAGTCATATACATGTGGTAAAGTTGGTGATAAAGATTTTGAAATAGGATTCAATGAGCTGATTAATATTGCTTTGCAATTTTATTTGGTTCAACAAAATTACAAAGTAAGGGGGGCAATGTTTGGACCATATATTAATTTTTTCAAATTAATATTTTAATTTGTTGAAATATTATTTTGAAAGTGGGCAAAATGCAATTGTCCCACATTGCTTGGAAATGAGTGTGTATTAGACTTTCACAAGTATAAATGGATGGTATTGAAGTTGGAATTGGAAAAAGTCCCACATCGGAAGCGTAACAAGCTTTCTGAAATCTCTTCACTTATAAATTGAAGCTTCACCAACTTTGAAAGGGCTCGCGCATCTACACACACCAGAAAGCATAGACTACTTAGTTTATTCTCGTTAGAATTTACTTCGAGTAGTCAAATGTTTTAGTTGGAATTTTTAATTAAAAGTCCTTTGATCTGAAAGGCATTTTGTAACCTTTAATTATTTTGTTCTCAATAATTAATACAATCGTTTGATTTAAGTCTGATATTAATTGGCGCACATTTTATTTATTTCTGTGGACTGTCATAGGTTCGAAGTGGCACGCTCGCACACTTGAGACGACTGATTGTTGTGTTTTACACCAACATATCTTTTGGCACGCCCGGTGGGACTTCTTTTTTTGACTGAGGAAATTGTGCAAACTCGTTCCAAGAATGAGGAATCCGACAACCATGCGGCATTAGCAGTCGAAACGTGTCGGATGAGGATGTAATCGAAAGGGAAGCTGGCAAGGCTCCGGACACGACAGAGATGTCCACCAGGGATTCGATCTGTGAACTATCCCAAGAGCTGAGGGAGAATCACCGGAAGATGGAAACATATATATATATATATATATATATATATAGTAATTCTTTCATTATGAATTTTTTGTTCCGAATGCATCTGGATAACGCATATCCAATAGACGTGTAAAATTTTTTATTACGCTTATAAATTTTGAATATATATTGTTTTGGACAGAAAATTTTGAATGAGAAAAAAATTATATATATACATATATATTCATTTTTAAACCAAGGTTAACGGGACAATTCTACAGTGTAACCTTTCAATGGTTGCATTAAATAAAATTCATTTTTTAGACTTGTAATCTACGTAATCGGTCATAACTCTCATTAACTGCCTTTTTATTTTTTATTTTTTTCCCTCTTCTTCCTCAGCCCGCCCATCGAAGTTTTTTTCCCTTTCAAAGTTAAACACCAGTTTAGTTTCTCTTCTCCCCTGTTCCGAACAAGCGGAGTTAGTGGCGAAGGAAAAAAAAAATTCAGCTTCTTCCATCTTCTTCTAACGGTAAGCCTCCAAAGTTGTCTTGAAATAATTTTTTTTTTGGTCTTCCATTTGCCCCACAACCAGCTGGACCGAACATTTCATCTTAAAAAAAACCCCCAATATTTTGCAACTTCTATGACTGTTTCATCTGTATTATTTTGTTTTCATTTTTGTCTAATTTTTTCTCTTCTCCCATTTCTTTCTCCCGATTCATCATGAATATTTTTTTAAAAATTTGTTTTTTCTCTTCTCCCCTCCTCTTCTCTTCTTTGCCGATTGGGGTTTGGTTCAATTTTTTTCCTCTTTTCCTCTATTCTTCCATCTTGTTGGCGATGGTCAAGGAAATTTAGTGTTTAATTTATTGTTACAAGTTTGAACTGAAGAAGTTAAGTCAATATTCCAATTTGACTAAAAAACATGTAAATTTTTATTATTTCATAAGTGCTTGATGAATTTATAATTGATAGTTTGTGATTTTATAATGCATAATAGATAGGCAAAGCTGTTTATCATACTCAAATCTCGGCCACAATACATTTTCCATCTCTATTCATGAAAGGTGAAGGTAAGTACTATGATAATGTGTGATTGTATTTGTAATTGTAAGTACATTGAGTGTTCATGAGTTTATTTTGATGTCATATGATGTTGTTTGTATGATAAATGGTTAAATGTGGGTGGTATATGTTTAGTTGTTGCCGTTTAGAGATGAGCAATGTAGAAAGTTTGGTATATGGTATGCATAGATTTTAGATAGATTTTAAAGAGTTACTCAGCTTTTTAGACGGATTATCCTGCATATAAATACAGGGTCAAAGGCAAAACTAAGGGATGCGATAGCCCCGTGGATACAGTGGAGTACAATTATAACTAAGGGATGAAGCCTTTTACTCTGTGTGTAAAACGGGGCACCCTGCACATTAGTATGGGGGCAAAGGCAAGCGTATGTTTGGTGTCATTGCCATATGTCCTGTATATTGTACGCAGGGGCCCCGGGGATTAACGGGGGTACTTTCTTAATGATCTATTCAAGCTTTACCCCTTGTGCACAACGAGGTACCCCGCTCTAGTAGATGTAGGAAAATGCAAGCACAAATTTGGCGTCACTGCCATTTGTCCCGCACATGGAATGCAGGGACCCGAGGAGGAAGACCCATTGCAGATAAACCCTGTGTTGTACATGGGGTACCTTGCACTAGAATATTTTATATATGTTTTACAATTTTACCTCGTTGTTTCAAATTTCATTTCTTGTATGAAATCTTGTTGTATAACTTATTCTGTGCACGTGATATTTATGATGAAACAACATCAAGATTAGAGAAGGATAATACCCATTCAAAAAAATGGTCTGCGAATGGATTGTTTAATTATTAGTAAGTACCTATTTCAAATTGTTTGATAGATAAAGTAATTTTATAATGCCATGTGGAAAAAAATGTATTACTGACTGTAAATTTATATTTCGTTATAATTTATTTTGTTGCAGTAATAGCGAGATTGAACTTCGCAATAAAAATGGTAATTTTAAAGTTAATGCGGATGTAAGTAAAGCAATTTATTGTCTGTGAGTAGTAGTTACATGAGAGAAAAAAATATAATGCTGAGGTTTTTGTATGTTTAGGTTATAAAAGAATTGGCTAAGGAATGGAAAGACCTTGATCTTGAAGAGAAAGCAAAATACGAAGGGGTCCGGGCTGAGAGGAAAACGAGTTTCGTTAGTAGATGTACTCTGGAAAGAGTATGGATCGTTGTAGAAGCTTTCATCGAAGCTCAAAAGAAGGCAATAAATGAATTATGCTTTGGTTCTTTAATAAGTCAGAAAATGTGTGGGATAAAGAAGCAACTGGTGTTGTGGTTGGTGGATCAATTCGATCCAATTTCTTGTACACTCATACTCCACGGAGTGCATTACACACTCATACTCCACGGAGTGCATTACACAATAGGTGTACACGGTGTGGAACGACTGCTGGGATTGGTTGATCATCATGGACAGTTTGTTAAACTTGTTAGAACATCCCGCAATCCTCACTGATTGTTGGAAAAATGTGTCATCCATCCTTCTAACCGTAAATGGCTCTAAACTGTCTGTGATTTCCCATCGCTGTTTGTAAATTTTAAAAAATGCAATATTTTTGGTATCAAATAGCATATGCATGTGGCATTTTCCTCTTGGAAATGAGATGTTGTATTCTTCACGAATGGATCATACAGGCCTACATGCTTCTTAGTTATGTCGACATGTGCACCGAGCCAGTGTTTGTTTCCATTGTTAACCAGCATTAGCAACTGCAATTTTGGTTTTCATGTTAGTAAACACAATGTGCATGCCACATGGATAGCTATGATTTTCAGACGGTATCAATTAATAAAATACAAAAACATTTTTACATAGTCACATATCCACCACGGTCGACCGTATATAGGATATTCACCCTTGAATGTCTGACAAAATATGTTGGCAGCCTTAATCTCCAATAGTGAATCGAGTTTATCTTTGTCGCATATAAACATAGCTTGTTGCAAATAGAGGGGAAAATATGATTAGTAGGACTGTACGATGGTTTTCTTGACACTAATTTCATAAGCGGTGAAGGACAGTATATAACTCACCCACAACATGCAATCCAAAATTGCACAACATTCTAAAAATGCCTCTGGGGCCATGTACATCCTCTTTCTGATGTGGAATAGGCATGCGTCAATGTGCCGCACGTCCACAGCTACATCAAAATGCTTACGAATTTAAATTAACCACTTTTACCAATTTTGTTAAATATAATGGATTAACAATGGCATGAAACTCACGTGAGGTTGAAGCGAACCTCTAGGCAGTAAAATTCCATCAAAGAAGGTCATTGGGACTTTACCATATTCTATATCAGCTGTTGTTGTCAGCTTGCTCGTCAAGTACCAATCACGGAAGGCAACGAGCTCCTTATCTGTAGGCTTAGACATCGAGTTCCATTTCTTAGTTGCTTTCCGATGTGCCCTGGATCCACCTATGAACTCTTCGTAAAGTCAGATGGTTTGTATTTGTATCTTGTTTGACTGACAGGCCCTATAAACTGCCCAAAATCCTCGACATCATGGGTTGCCCAAATCTAAAATGGCATGCATTCTTCTTGCTTATGTATATCAATTGCACTGTTATAAGTTAACACCGTCCAATTGCGATCATCGTCAATATGTATATGCAAATCAATACCAATCGGCATAGTGACTGTGGTCGGCGTCGACATGTCATGATCATCGATTGTATCACCCCCTTGCAACTATAAAATTGAAGAAGGTTGATTGACGGGCAGGGGAGTCTCAAATTGCCCCGACCGATCATTGTTGATCACAGCAAGTAAAGCCCGAGGCACCACATTGAAGTCTGGATCATGTTGAGATTGATCCACACCCTGCAATGTATCATGCGCCGGTGGTGGTGTAGGATCACGCTGCGATAACGTCTTCCTTGGCATTGCCTGCGACACATAAAAGACAATTTAAGAAAAAAATATTTTATGTTAATACTCGAAGTGTAAACATTTTTAGGGAAAAGTACATAATCGCTTAGTTTTTCAAGTATTGCATTAAGCTTGCTATTTATGTCGTTCGTCTGACCTTGTATTGCCTCAATGCGGCTACTGAAGACATCTTGACACTGTTCAATCGCCTATTGGTGGTGGACAATGTGGTCAACATTTTAATCCACCTTGTTAAGTTGTGCAAGGATTGTTTCCATCTGCCACATGACCCCGACAAAATGAAAATTTGTCAACTCACCCTTCAACTGCAATAAATCACCAATAAAATTGAGTTTGTGTTTAGGGTTTTCCAAGAATTAATATGTTGTCACTGCGTTCGTGGTTGATGAGCGTGGTTGCACAGTGGTTGCATGCGCGGAAGGTGCTGCTGCATTTTTTGATGTTGTCTCCTCAAATACTTCTACAATCGGTGGAAATCGGCATCTACGTTTGTCATGTTTTAGCAAATACAATCATATATGCCTAACTCATTCATCCTCCTTTGGACACAATGTCCAATGCACTTCAAGCTGCACCAAAAATGAATAATAACATGGTTAATGGATGTGGAGTTTATGAACACTATATGGGCATTCAAATGTTTTGTGTTAAATGAACCTTACATTTTTCTTATCAAATATTGCGTATTTAAGGGCTTCATAAGTGGGGTGGCTCGTTGCCTTCCACTCCAAAAGATGAGGCACTGATTGGAAAATCCTAGATGCAATACGGTCATCTCCTAGCTTGGGGATACTCTCATAAGCCTACACCTACAACATTAGCCAAATATTAAGAGTAAATATATACAGCAAAGTTAGATATAGTGGTAAGTATAAACCGGATCCAATTGATATATAATATATATGTTTATGTATATAAGTATATACTGGTGTACCGAAACACGCTAGTTCATAGTATTTCACTTGAAATACTAGAAAGAATCCTTTTAGGTCATGGCTGCCTGATGCATTTCGCATTCGCCCGGAGGTGGCCGGGTGAAGAACCCATCCAGTGCTTTAATAGTCTCGTTGTATAGAAATGTCCCCCATAGATAGCTATTGAATTTATCTAAATCTTCAACAAGTATAGAAAATTTGTGAGGAATTAAAGTTTTATGTAGCACGCCTAAAAGTCCCAAGTTCAGTAAATATAGTAGCGCCATCTTCACAGCATCCATGGTTTCAGTACCAAACTGTACATCCTCAAAACATTTCTGCAACCTCTCAAACTTGATGGACTTTGAGTTGTCTAAGTACTTCTCTCATATTGTACGCGATGGTCCGTATTTCATCATTGTGGTCCACAATGTCAGTGTTGCATCGTAACCCTGTGACTAAGGCAAAATCTCTCTCTGCGAACCGCACAGCAGTTCCGCAAATGTTGAACTCCAGTACCTCCATGTCATCTGACTCCACCTTTTTCAGCCTTAAGCGGTGTATTTATTGGCCTTGGTGCACGATCTTCTGCATATCAATGAAGTGGCCGAAACACGTTTTGACAAACTCCTGCAGCTGCACAACTGTAAACTTGCGAGTTATCTTTTCAATAACCTGAAACGTTTGCGCATATGATGACAAATTTTGTGCCCAGACCTTGGCATCCTAAAAATATGCATTTGAACAAATGGGCTATCCTATTAACACAACAACATTTTTTGTCAAACGTACATGAACACGTGTTAAACGTTGTCTTTATGGGACTAATGGCAGAGATCCCAATTGAAGCATCCCAACATACCCCGTGTTATAGACTGGGTCGCCCCGTGTTACACACGAGAAAAACAAATCAATCTATTCTTCTAGATGGTACTTCGCTTTTAAACCAGGGTCCCCGCATTATTTGTACGGGACAAATGGCAGAGACCCTAAAGAATGCACCCTAATCTACCCCGTGTTATACACCGGATCACCCCGTGTACCGCACGGGAAAATTAGGTCAATATATTATTCTAGATGTTACCCCGAGGTAACATCGGGGTCCCCGTGTTATGTTAATGGGACTCATTGTAGATACCCAAAAAGATGCACCCCAACTTACCCTGTGTTCTATAATGGGTCTCCCCTTGTGCCATAAGGGGAAAAACACAGCTTTTACAATATATTTAGATGTTATCCCGGGATAACGTCGGGGTCCCAGCGTAGAGTTTGCAGGAAAACTGGCAGAGATCCGACGGATCCATGCCAACAACCTCGTGTGATAGACTGGGGTGACCCATGTTATGCACAGACCAAACCCAGGACAATCCCAACACATTTTGTAGTTTTTATAGGTTTTCTCAGCAACCAAACAATAGATAAAAAAAATAAGCAAATCCTATTTTTAAAGAAAATGTCCATTATGACGTTGATGTTACCTCGTCGTGGGTTGAGCCCCCAAGTGGCCTCGAGTCGTCATTGTTGGTGTCTAAGCTGCCATCGATGGATGTTTATCGGGTTGACATTTCAGCTTCTCCAACATTCTCGATGGAGGATCTGGTTCTTTGCGGCTTTACATTGCCAGCTATTTGCTTCACCCTCCCCATGGTTCTTGAAATTGCCGAGTTTGAATGGTTCCACTACAAAATTTCAATTAACAAGATGAAGAAAAACAAGATTTATTGGATCCTATCGTCGGCGGTTGAGAGAAAAACCAACCGTCAACTGCCGTAGCCTCTCTATGACTTTTCCCTCCCAAATTGCACGAGAATCTCTAATTTTTTTCTACCTCGTATTCGTGTAAGAGGGCCCCATTCGTAGTATTGCTTTTTAAATCGGGTTCTAATTGCCCCGTTAACTGTTCAGGGTCCCTGCGTACGTATACCAGACAAATGACAGCGAACAAGATAACTGATTGGCTTCAACCCCATTTCGTACCGCAGGGTACCCCATACGTTACACGGGATGAATATGTATGACTCCATTAGCATTACACCTGCTTACACTTCGGGTGCCCCGCCTACGTATATGGGACAAATGATAGAGAAAAATATAGAGATAAATATTTAAACCCCGTTTTGTACTGAAAGATACCTCGTACATTACAGGGGTCGATAGTTTGGAAGACATTTGAAGTTAAAAAGCCCTTTTGACGGCGGGATCAATAGTTACCCCGTATACATGGTGCCTCTGAGAAATGTACCTCACGTGCCATAAATGAAGAATAACATTTAATTACTATTTGCAGTTAATGTTTAATTATAGTGAATCGCGTGAGAAATGCTTGATACAAAATTTTGTAATAAATGTGAAAGCAAGCTTTGATTTGGTGCATTACCAACAACAGTCATTAATGCATCACCAACATTCCCCTTCTTATTCTGTCTGGTTATTTTCAACTCTTTTCTTTGTATTGGTCCCTCCATCAAACTAGTAATTACAAACCATCTGAAGACCAGATTGCTTAAGAGGACTTATCATTTTCAATGGATCCAAATAGCTAATGCTTACAAACCACAAGTGAGGTATTTACAATATATTATATCTATTTTTTTCAACTCAATGTGAGATAAGAAATACGTATGAACCAATATAAAGTATTTATTCATAGAATTTATTTTAAAACTAACTTGTGGTGGTAAAAGTATTCTAAAACAGTATAGACTGAGTTTGCTTGATAGTGCAATTATAAATCTTGTTATGGTGGTATTAGTTTTCTAAACTAGTTTAGACCTTGTTTAACTAATATTGCAATTATAACTATGCAGTTATAGTGCCTTAATTTAGTGAAACTTTAGTTTATTATACTCAAATGCACTAACTCTGGGGTCCCCACGTAGAGTTTGCGGGAAAACTGGCAGAGACCCTGACAGATCCATGCCAACAACCCCGTGTGATAGACCGAGGTGACCATTGTTATGCACAGTCGAAACCTAGGACAATCCCATCATATTTTATAGTTTTTCCATAGGTTTTCTCAGCAACAAAACAACAGATAAAAAAGAAGAAGCAAATCCTAGTTTTAAAGAAAATGTCCATTATGAAGTCAATGTTACCTCGTTGTGGGTTGAGCCCTCAGGTGACCTCGAGCCGTCGTTGTTGGTGTCTATGATGCCATTGTTGGTTGTTTGTTGGGTTGACGTTTCAACTTCTCCAACATTCTTGGCAGAGGCTATGTTTCTTTGTTGCTTTTGCGGCGGTTTCCGTGGCTTTACTTTGCTGGCTGTTTGCTTCACCTTTCCCATGTTTCTCCTCAATAAAATACCCTATTCAGTGGTCTTTGAAATTGCCGAGTCTGAACGGTTCCACTACGAAATTTCCATTAACGAGATGAAGAAAAACAAGATTTATTGGTTCATATCGTTGGCGATTGAGAGAAAAACAAACCATCAACTGCTGTATCCCCTCTATGACTTTTCCTTCCCAAATTGCACGAGAAGCTCTAATTTTTTTTTCTACCCCGTAGTCGTGTAAGAGGGCCCCATTTGTTGTATTCCTTTTTAAATCGGTTTGTAATTGCCCTGTTAACTGTTTGGGGTCCCCATGTACGTATACTAGACAAATGATAGCGAACAAGATAACCGATTGGCTTCAACCTCGTTTCATACCGTGGGTTACCCCATATGTTACACGGGACATATATGTATAACTCCATTAGCATTACACCCACTTACACTTCGGGTGCCCCGCATTCCTATACGGGACAAATGACAGAGAAAACTATAGAGAGAAATATTTAAACCCCGTTTCGTAGCGCGGGATACCCCATACATTACATTGGGTCGATAGTTTGGAAGACGTTTGAAGCTAAAAAACCTTTTTGACAGCGGGATCAATAGTTACCCCGGATATGACACGGGGAACCCGCTTTTGTATACGGGGTGCGTCTGAGAAATGTACCTCATGTGCCATAAATGAAGAATAACATTTAATTACTATTTGCGGTTAATGTTCAATTGTAGTGAATCGCGTGAGAAATGCTCGATACAAAATTTTGTAATAAATGTGAGAGCAAGCTTTGGTTTGGTGCATTACCAACAAAAGTCATTAATGCATCACCAACATTCCTCTCTTTCCTCTCTGTCTTGTTATTTTCAACTCTTTTCTTTGTATTGGTCCCTCCATCAAACCAGTAATTACAAACCATTAACATGACTTATCATTTTCAGTGCATCCAAATAGCTAATGCTTACAAACCACAAGAGAAGTATTTACAATATATTATATTTATTTTTTCAACTCAATGTGAGCTAAGAAATATGTATGAACCAATATAAATTATTTATTCATAGAATTTAATTTAAAATGAACTTGTGGTGGTCAAAGTATTCTAAAACATTATAGACTGAGTTTGCTTGATAGTGCAATTATAAATCTTGTTGTGGTGGTATTAGTTTTCTAAACTAGTTTAGACCTTGTTTAACTGATATTGAAATTATAATATGCAATTATAGTGCCTTAATTTAGTGAAACTTTAGTTTATTATACTCAAATGCATGTATATAGCTTTGAGTTATGTTATATATTTTTTGATTGAAAATAATGAAAGTTTAGTCTATTATAATCAACTGCATGTATAGGTAAGACACTGAATACTTCATCGTCTGGGTGGATAGTTTAGATAACACAGTGTTATCTTCATAAATGGATTGCAATTATTCAATCATAAATAGTACAACTGAAGGCATCATCGGTGGGTTAGATGGTGATGAAATGCAGACAGGTTCAGTTGGTTTGAACAACAAAAATGTTCAAATGGAATTCAGAGATGGAAAAAAATATGGTTCTTAGTCTACTGAAGACATGATCGGTGAAGAATTTGAGTTGATTAAATCTGCAAATGAGTTTTATACAACATATGCCAAATTAATGGGATTCGGCGTGCGCAAACATCATGTCAAAAAGGATTGTAACGGGGAAATTCGGTAACGAATATGAGTTTGTGATAAGGAATGATATAGAAGCTCCATGTAGAATGAAAGGAAAGATAGGAAGAGGGAACCGAGGGCACTAACTCGAGTAGGGTGTTCAGCTTTATTTGGTGTGATTAAAAATAGGTCAAATGGCAATTGGATAGTGACTAAATTTGTACAAGGCCATTCTCATCCTTTGCTACATGGGAACCAAATACAATGTATTTGATCCAACCGATCAGTTGAAGATCCTTATCTTGCAGAAGCTAGACGCATGCACGATGTTGGCATTGGAGCATATAAAATAATGGACTACATGGTGGACAGAGCTAGTGGATATGATCGTGTGGAGTTCAATTTAAAAAATTTGCACTATCGATTTACAGCTGACTGCAATTACGGTATACATGAAACGGATACATAAAGTTTGATCACCCACTAAGAATGTGATAGATCCGGATCTATTCTTCGACTATACAGTTGACTCAGAAAATAGACTGTCAAACATTTTTTGGGTGGACTCAATATCTCGGTTTGATTATCGTTGTTTTGTGATGTGATGACATTCGATGCAACGTATAAAACTAATGCGTATGGGAAGCAATTAGTGATAATAGTTGGTGTAAACCATCATAGCAAGACATGCATATTTGGAATGGCGCTGTTAGTCTATGAATCGGTAGAAACGTATACATGGGTACTGAAGACGTTCTTTCAAGCTATGTATAATAAGCATCTGATTTCAGTGGTGACTGATGGTGATAAAGCGATGAAAAAAGCAATTCAAGACATTTTTCTACACTCAAACCACCGATTGTGAACATGGCATATAGAGAGACATTCTCAAGCAAATTTACATGATCCAGACAATGTACGGATGTTCACTGATTGCATGATGAGCGAGTACAGTGTGGAAGAGTTCCAAACTCGATGGTTTTGAATGGTGGACAAATTTTCCTTGCATGCGAATGAATGGATTAAAAAGATGCATAAGACACGTGGACTCTAGGCTGAAGCATTCATGAAGGGAAATTTTTTTGCTGGCTTACGTAGCACTCAGAGATGTGAAAGCATGAATTTTTCTATGAACAATTACGTGAAAGGCATATTGAAATTTTATGAGTTCATAATGTAGGTAGATCGGACAATATCACAGGAGCGGAAGAAGGAGGTGCACGACGTTGTTAAGAGTAAATATACAATTCCAGTGCCTATTACACACTTTAAACATTATGAGAAACATGCAGAAGATGTATACACAAGGAAAGTTTATTAGAAAGTGCAGGTCCAGCTACAAGATGAGACATTGTTGATAAAGAATGATTGCATCGAATACTGAGACAGGAGAATGTACAGCTTGACTAAGTTTAGAAAACCTCAATCCAAATGGAGTGTCACTTACTATGTTGACCATAACCATATAAAATATTCATGCAACATTTTTGACAGTGTTGGCATTCCATGTAGTCATTCACTGTACATCATGAAGCATGAGCATCTTGATAAAATTCCTAAATTGTTGATTATACATCGGTGGAGAAAAGATGCAAAGATCGAGGGAACAAAACAACAATGCGGTGTTGGTGAATTATTGATGGGGACATCGAACCATACATAGGAGGTGGTCCATATGATGGTTTAAGCTATCCAAGAGGTCCCGTGACTCGTAATCGAGCCAAGAAATTCAAGAAGGCCTTGAAGCTTTATATTCAACAAGCATTGGATAAATAGGCCGAAGAAGTTATGGATAGGCCTAAGACGTCTACATTTATTAATTTGCTGTGCTACATTAAAGAGTAGACGTAAATGGGCTTGGAATTATCTAGTAAATTAGTTTATTTATTAAGGGTATATTAGTCTTTTATTTTCTATTCCTTTTAGGGATGATTATTTAGGAAACCATATTTGGCAACGATGTTTTTATTTAAAAGGCCAATTTCGGCTAGCATAATGAATAGAATAGATTTTTGCAATTATTTGAGAATTATTCTTCTCTCTACTTTGGTTTGTCTAAGAACAAACTTCCAACTTATCAATCAAAGAACGAAGCTTTGATTATGGCATTTATAGCCAGGTTCTTGTCTTTCTTATAGACAACGGGTCAAGCTTCCATACCAAGGTTCCAATCTCTCGTTGGATTATGGGTCGATGTCAACTTCGTAAACCATTGAACCATTGTAGAACAATCCATTCCGCTAGGATTCACATCAATTATCAAATGAGGCAGCAACATCACTTTGGTATGCCTAAAGTGTAATTAACAACAAGATTTGTTTGTTTGGATAAAAAACAGAAGAAGGATACGAAGTGGCCAAAAGAGAAATGTTTGATTTGGAAACTCGATTGGAAGAAGTTGCGAGGGTCTTTGTTGCAACGGAATTGACAATTGGAGATAGGAAAGGAAAACACAACATTTTAAAAGATCCAATTGTAGTGAAGACCAAAGGTGGAGCAGCTGCTGGGATGAAGGAGGCAAGAGAACGATGATGCATTCAATGCAAACTGGTTGGTCACATGAAGTAGACTTGTTTAAAAAAATCACCGGATGACAATGGCAAAGACGTAAACGCATCCAACAGTGTTGCATTAAATGATAGTGCGATCGAGATTGGTTGGAAATAATAAAGGACAGTGGACTTCATTGAGCATTAGTTGATGCACTCTGGCGGGTGGGAGACAATATGTAATGACCTTACGTCAGAAGGAACATTTCAAACTAACCCAAGTATAAACAATGCAACACAGGACAATTCATGGGGACGATGGTGGCGGGTTTAAGGTTATTGGTAAGTTTGAACTTTGGAATGACATAGAGTTTGTATGAATCCAACTACCCAAATATATACCATGTATGTAAAGATGTACATGGCATTGAATCGAAGGACTTAAACTCTTGATGGTAATACTAAATTGATGTATTAATGGGCAACTGTAAAACTTTAATAGTGCTTTACAGCATCCATTGTATCAGTTGTCAAAAACTTAACCCGCTTATACATGTTTACAAATAGACTATAACATAGTAAACTCTTATAATATAAAATAGAAAATACTATACAATATTTACCCTAAACTGGTACGGTTTTAAAATAAATCTGAAAACACCATAGGAATTTATCTAACCCTAAACTAGCATTCTAATCCTGTGTATTCACAACAAAATCACAAAAAATAGAAGATACTCCCAAGTTAACTCTTTTTCCTCTGGCTTGCTTTTGCCCATTGTGCCTTTCGGGATGGAGGATGAGTTATTTTTGCACCCTTGCGTGGTGATTTGGCAGCAACCACCGAACTCTCCTAATCATATGCAATTGCTTTTTGATACAGTCGAGCCGCTTCGGTATTATGACCATTCTCGATTAGGTCCAATGCAATATAAACTCTCTCCATTTGGGAGTTAAATTGCAAAAGTCAAGATAGTATGTCACAGCTCGCCCCGATATGGTTATATATATAGGACCACAAAAAAATGCAAACATAGAAATTGCAAAGAATGAGCATATAAAGCAATTAGCTATTGAATTCATGGGGCTGTCGCTTACTTGGCATTCTTCTATTTGTTGCATGTACTTGATGACAAACAGCCCACAGTCATGGATGTTTGGTTGTTCTCCCCGATTTTTTGGGTAATGCACGGCAAGAAAAGCAAAGAAGTTCTTTTGATTGAAAAGTTGTTGGACTTCATCAGCAAAGAGAAAATCCAACGAACGCATCTGCAACACATTAGTTTTACGTTAGGCGAAATCATATATGCTTTTTTTTGAAATAAATTTCAACAATTTACTAAGGATAAGAAAATCAACTTACAATGGAGCGTGCCAATTCTTATCGGACGATGGTTCTCCTTGTGCTTGGGAAAGGATCCCAAATCTCACAAAATTTTCCAGGCACACATACAACCACTAGAAACCAGTGACCATGTGGATCATGTAGAGGAATGAATATCTGTAAAATATTGTCAACGAGTTCAACCTTTATACATAATTATCATGCACATTAACATTCAATACCTGATTGTAATGAAGAATAATATGGTAGAAGGATTACTCATATTTTCATAGCAATGAAGCTTCCCCATGTACATATTCGTGAATTTCCCCTTTTTTGTCAAAGGTGGCCATGTCCCTATCATTCATTAATGCTTGTTGCTAGCTGATGCAAAACAAACAAATGTACAGTCAAAGGAACCACTATGAGTGAGGACTCCTTTCTTGTCTCACGCTGGCCGGCTGGCACTGGTTCTTCATCTTTACTCTTTCGTTTCTTAATCCTGACCTTGTCATATTTGGTATCTGGATTTAAGGCATTTGTAGTAATCTTTTCAACTGCTTCCTTCAACTGTGTCTTAGTCTCTGAAATGGTTGCAAGGTGATTTGTGAAATCCGCCTTAAATTTTTGATAGTTATCGTCTGAATCTTTCACTTTTCCATTCAAAACACGAATGTCTTTTTGAATGACCTGTATATATGCTCTGATATCTTTTATTTCATCATTCTCCTGGGCAGGTACCTTTCTCGTAGCTTCTTTCGATGTTGATGCTTCACCCTGCATAACCTATAATACACACAATTGATTTTTAAGCGACAACGGGGTCAAAACTCAGATTACGCGTGGCGGATTAATATGCACTAATTTAGGAAAACACATGAACATGCATAATATTTATTAAATTTACTGTGTCAAAGAGGAAACCTTCATTTCGGGTGAATGTTTTCATGAATCGCTTCATCTCAGACTCTCCCTAAGCAGTAACGGGAGTCAATGATCTTCTGACAAATGTCTTGGCAATCGAAAGATGTATGGCATGGAATAAAAATGAAGTACCGATAAATAGGTTAGCAAAATTGAGTAACTAAGATAATTATAGATGTTTTACCTATAAAATTAGGAGACATCCAGAAATATAGAGTAGATTGCGCTCCTTATACTTCCTCAGTCCGTCAACGAACTCATTAAATGTAAACAATGCCCATTTCTGCTTACTAATCAGTTCGGTCTTCGTCACTCACCCGATATAGCTTGTTTTTACAAACATTCTTGAGTTAGGACTCAGAATTGTCCCCATAAGAAAGAGCTTGACTACCACCTTGAAATCATCGCTGGGTTCACGATATTTGAATAATAAAGCCTGCAGGTCAGCAATTGATATGCCTGTGTCGGGCGTGCCGTATTTCCATTTTAGCACCTCAATGTTCTCCATACAGAATGCGTCATCAACTTCACCGTGATGATCAACCAGTCCCAGTAATCGTTCCACATCGTGTACACCTATTGTGTAATGCACTCCATGGAGTGTGAGTGTACAAGAAATTGGATCGAATTGATTCACCAGCCATGACACCAGTTGCTTCTTTATCCCACACATTTTCTGACTTATGAAATAACCAAAGCCTAATTTATTTATTGCCTTCTTTTGAGCTTTGTTGCAAGCTTCTGCAACGCTCCATACTCTTTCCAGAGTACATCTACTAACAAAACTCGTTTTCCTCTCAGTCAAGACCCCTTCGTATTTTGCTTTCTCTTCAAAATCAAGGTTTTTCCATTCCTTAGCCAATTCTTTTATAACCTAAACATAGAAAAACCTCAGCATTATATTTTTCTCTCTCATGTAACTACTACTCACAGACAATAAATTATTTTACTTACATCCGCATTAACTTTAAAATCACCATTTTTATTGCGAAGTTCAACCTCGCTGTTACTGCAACAAAATAAATTATAATGAAATATAAATTTACAGTCAGTAATACATTTTTTTCCACATGATATTATAAAATTACTTTATCTATCAAACAATTTGAAATAGGTACTCACAAATAATTAAACCATCCATTCGCAGACCATTTTTTTGAATGGATATTATCCTTCCCTGATCCTGATGTTGTTTCATCATAAATATCACATGCACAGAATGGGTTATACAACAATATTTCATACAAGAAAGGAAATTTGAAACAACGAGGTAAAACTGTAAAACATATATAAAATATTCTAGTGCGGGGTACCCCGTGTACAACACGGGGTTTATCTGTAATGGGTCTTCATCCTCGGGTCCCTCGTATCCCATGTGTGGGACAAATGGCAATGACGCTAAATTTGTGCTTGCATTTTCTTACATCTACTAGAGCGGGGTACCTCGTCGTGCACAAGGGGTAAAGCTTGAATAGATCTTTAAGAAAGTACCCCCGTTAATCCCCGGGGTCCCCGCGTACAATATACAGGACATATGACAGTGACACCAAACATGCTCTTGCCTTTGCCCCTATACTAATGTGCGGGGTGCCCCGTTTTACACACAGGGTAAAAGGCTTCATCTCTTAGTTATAATTGTACTCCACTGTATCCACGGGGCTATCGCATACCTTGTACAGGGTAAAAAGCAGAGACACTAAATGATGTTTTTCCTTTAACCCCATAGTTATATGCAGGATAATCCGTGTAAAGAGCGGGGTAACTCTTTAAAATCTACCTAAAATCTATGCATACCATATACCAAACTTTCTACATTGCCCATCTCTAAACGGCAACAACAAAACATATACCACCCACATTTAACCCTTTATCATACAAACAACATCATATGGCATCGAAATAAACCCATGAACACTCAATGTACTTAAAATTACAAATACAATCACACATTATCATAGTACCTACCTTCACCCTCCATGATCAGAGATGGACAATGTATTGCGGCTAAGATTTGAGTATGATAAACAATTTTGCCTACATATTATGCATTATAAAATCACAAACTATCAATTATAAATTCATCAAGCACTCATGAAATAATAAAAATTTACATGCTTTTTAGTCAAATTGGAATAATGACTTAACTTCTTCAGTGCAAACTTGTAACAATAAATTAAGCATTAAATTTCTCTGACCATCGCCAACAAGACGGAAGAACAGGGGAAAAGAGGAAAAATAAAATTGAACGAAACCCCAATAGGCGGAGAAAAGAAAAAAAAAATTTAAAAAGATTTCATGATGAATCAGGAGAAAGAAATGGGAGAAGAGAAAAAATTAAACAAAATAATATAGATGAAACCGTCACAGAAGTTGCAAAATATTGGAGGGTTTTTTAAAGATGAAATGTTCGGTCCGGCTAGTTGTGGAGCAAATGGAAGATCAGAAAAAAAAATTATTTCAAAACAACTTTGGAGGCTTACCGTTAAAAGAAGATGGAAGAAGCCGAAATTTTTTTTCCTTCTCCACTAACTCCGCTTGTTCGGAACAGGGGAGAAGAGAAACTAAACCGGTGTTTAACTTTGAAAGGGGAAGAAATTTCGATGTGCAGGCTAGGGAAGAAGAGGGAAAAAAAATAAAATAAAAAGGCAGTTAATGAGAGTTATGACCGGTTACATAGGTTACAAGTCAAAAGTAATGAGTTTTATTTAATGCAACCNTAGATGAAACCGTCACAGAAGTTGCAAAATATTGGAGGGTTTTTTAAAGATGAAATGTTCGGTCCGGCTAGTTGTGGAGCAAATGGAAGATGAGAAAAAAAAAATTATTTCAAAACAACTTTGGAGGCTTACCGTTAAAAGAAGATGGAAGAAGCCGAAATTTTTTTTCCTTCTCCATTAACTCCGCTTGTTCGGAACAGGGGAGAAGAGAAACTAAACCGGTGTTTAACTTTGAAAGGGGAAGAAATTTCGATGTGCAGGCTAGGGAAGAAGAGGGAAAAAAATAAAAATAAAAAGGCAGTTAATGAGAGTTATGACCGGTTACATAGGTTACAAGTCAAAAGTAATGAGTTTTATTTAATGCAACCATTGAAGGGTTGCACACTAAAATTGTCCCTAGAATTGTCCAGGTTAACCACACTAACATCCTTTTTTATTTTAAATTTACTGAAAAACAATGTTATTAAATAGATACATTATTTAAAAAAAAAATTCAACTATATTGATTAAAGAGCAAAATGTTTTCTTCAATATAGGCATCTATTAGCCAGTGAGAAAATCTATTACTTTTATAATCCTAGCTAAATTAAATAAAAATAGTTTACTATTATATGTAACTTTTGGAACATATTTGATATAAAATATATTTACAATAACATGACCATAATATTGTTAATTTATCCAAAGTAAACATCAAATTAATCTACTAAAAAAGATTTATTCCAACTACCTAATCTTTTGATTAAAAAAGAATCAAATAAAAAATTGATAGTCAAAATTAAACAAACTGAAAGGATCATTCTAAAAGAACAATAAAAGGGTAAAATTGAGATAAACAAGAATCATAATCAACTTTATGTTAACAATAAATTAAAGAAAGGGGGCCCTGTAAAACATAATACTAAATTGAGGGGGTTAAATATACAAAAAATAATGGATGTGTCTATGAGTACTATTTAATTAAAAATAAAGGGGATGTGGGTGGATATAATTAATAAATCTTTTATTTATTTTGTAAATTGAGGATTTTATATTGGGGTTACAAATTTGAATATTTGATTAACCTTTCAAATGAAAGACAGTACTAAAATTACCATTAATTACACCGTTTCTCAATTAACTCTTATTGTATTTGCAAGAAATAACATTAATTTCTTTATTTTTGTAGGATATGCTGGCAGCCTCAATGGACACTTCATCAAACACCCTCGAATCATGAAGAAAGTCCAGAAAGAATTAGAAAACATAGTAGGCATGGACAGAATGGTTGAATAATCAGACTTGGAAAGCTTGGAATATTTGGACATGGTACTCAAGGAGACCCTGAGGCTGCATCCAGTGGCACCATTAATGTTGCTCCCTCATGCATCTGTGGAAGGTTGGACGGTTGAGGATTTCCACATCCCAAAATGATCTCCTAGCTATTCCTACTCATCGCTTTCATAAAGTATTAACCGCTGAGCAATTAGATTCAAGTTAAGACGATCTGACTTTTTTAAATTATGTCTTAATTAAATCCTGAACTTCGATTGCCACCGATCCTTCAGCAACACTGAATGCCCTGCGAAGAGCTATTTCTAAGAGAAAGAAGAAGTTTTTAACCAAAATCAGAGAAAAAATAATTGAATTTGATAAAAACACCACAAACAATTTCCGTTTCTGTCAAATGTACATGTTTCCACAGAATTTGCACATGCTGTTTACCTAATGCAATCAGTAGTCATGTGCCAATAAATTAGACAGATTTGCCTCACCAAAAATCCCTTAGATCAGGATCCCACTTAAGAGAACCCTATGGGGTCTCCAGCATGAACCCCTCATGGAGTGACTGGTCAACCGGTTAAATTTAAATTTTTTTATTTTTATTTTATTTTATGCATTTACGAGTTTATCCCTCATTTTTTATGATTTTCCTATTATACCCTCATTTATGTTATACCCTCCTGCCCTAATTTTAATTTCATAATTTCGGCTCCTCTTTTTTTTTTTTTTCCCTCGACAGTTGCTCCCTTGCGATCTCCTTTCGTCTAGACCGTCCGATCAGTCATGGACTCCCAAAGGTACTTATTAGTTTTATTTTAGTTATTTGTCTCAGTTTGATTTTGTTTTCAGTAATTTAGTGGTTTCGATTTTTTAAGTTTGATGGATTTAATTGGTGCAGATTAATGTAAGGGTTGAGAGTTATTGATCTGAAGCATTCAAGTAGATTATGGAAATTCTTTGAACTTTTGTTGTTGTTAATTATCAAGTTTATTAATTTCTATTTTAGATAGCATATAACATTTTTTTTTTCTTTTTTTCATTTTTCATGTTTCAGATCAATTTTTTTTTATTGGTGAATGCTATAATTGGAGTTTGGTCAATGCTTGTTAATGACATGACTGAATCTTCGTTTATTTGAAAATTAAAAAATTTCAGTAAAAACGTTTGGTAATTTGTCCACTATAAGGTAAATTATATAGTACAAGTAAGTTTGTCATGTTTTCTATTTTTATATTTTTGTACTAAATCACATATTTCAATTATCTAGGTTGTTGATGTTTCAGTTTAGTTTCATTCTTCACTTAATGACTAGAATAGCCTCTATTGTATACTTGAAATCTATGTTGGTGTGAGGTTTTGTTTCACCACTAGGAGAAGTTGTTCAGAGTATCCATTCCTGCACTTTCCTATTCTAGCAAGTGTACATATTTTAATTCGTTGGTTCTCAGTGATTTTATTTTTAGCTTCTTATCTTATTAATCTTTATTATTGTAATAGGAAGGGGATTACTTTAACTGCACTCCATTTCTGTTCCCTTTCTTTTTGTTTTTAGTATCTTTTTAAATTAACTCCTCGATTAGATTTTATTCTCATTATTTTTTTAGTTGCATATATTGGTGTGTGAAATGCTTTTGGCAGTGAGTATGGGTAGCAATGAGGTAACGTTTTTTTAGCAAGCCCTATCCTTAATGAGTTGACCTTGAATGTATAGTTCATATGGTATGCAAAGCACCATAGTTTTTCTATTTCCACATAATGACCAAAACATTTTTTAACATTTCATTAGATTTTAATTAATAACATTGCAATCGATTGTATAACTAATGAGCTTATTAGAATTTTAATTTTCATTGGGTACTTATTCCTTATTGACACTTTATATAATAATTATCTCATACATAAGCTTATTTTTAGTATTGGTTGGATATTTCAAATGAAAGTATAATAAATTTTTGTGTTTCTTTCTGTCTTCATGATTTACAGTTGAAACTTCTAGAGGAAATGGTGAGGAAAAGTTTGCGAATATTTATCGCTACTATAAATTATATCAGTTTAATATTGCTAATCGATATGTATTAGCAGCAATAAAAAAAAAACGCATAACAAAAGAAAATGAAATGGATTTTCCATGAAAACCAAGAAAGTAAAAGCTATACTTGAAAACTTGAACAAAATTAAACAAACAATGGAGAAAAAATGAAAATACTTAAAGGGGATACTATTGTTTGGACCACATATTAATTTTGCTTAGAAAATTAATATTTTATCTAAATTTTACTTTGGAAAAGAGCAACTATCCCACATTGTTTGGGAATGAGTATGTTTTGGACTTTCACAAGTATAAATGAGTTGGTTTCTTGAAAAAGTCCCACATCGGAAGTAAGCAAGCCTCCTGAGAAATTCTTTGCTTATAAATTCAAGCTTCTTCAACTTTGAAGGGGGCCGGCATCAACACAACTACAACATAGACAACTTAGTTAATTCTCATTAGAATTTACTTTGAATAGTCAAGTGTTCATAGTTGTTCTTAGTTAAAATTTTTATTTAAAAGTCCTTTGATCTGAAAGGCATTTGTAACCCTTTGATTATTTTGTTTTCCATAATTAATACAATCGTTTGACAGTTTGATTTAACTGGCGCATATTTTATTTTTCTTTGGACTGTTTAGGTTCGAAGTGGCACGCCCGCACACCTAGGAGACGACCAATTGTTGTGTTTTACACCAACAACTATATGCTAATTACTAAAAACATAAAGAGAAAATGAAAAATACTGAATATCACTTAGAATTTTTATAAATAAATGTCCACTTAAACAATTTTTTCTCATAACATTGTAAGTAAATATATATATATTTTCTCCGAATAATAATTAATACAATGTGAGAATTCGAAATAACACATACTAAAATTATGACAATTTAAAATGTGTGATGCTACACATACTAAAATATAAGCTAAATTTATTTACCAAATAACACATATTAAAATATAGCACATTCATATAATCTAAATATAAATAAGTGACTCTTAAATGGATAAGTAAATCAAAATAATAAACCATATAAATATTGACACATCATGTGCCACATTATTTAGTAGATTAATTTGGTCAATATTTAATATTATAATGTGAAAATTTAGAGTTATAACTAAGAACGATTAAAAATTGTGTTCCTATTAAGTTCAAAATTATATAATTTAACCAATATATTTTTAATATTTTATCAATGATAAATAATCGTAATATAGTAGAAAAATAATATATTTTCTAATTATAATTAATTAGCATAAACTACTTCTGTGTTTCTATGTTATTTACTTGTGTTGTAAATACATTAACACCTTAAAATATCATATTTTATTGAAATTCCATATAGGTTGAATCATATAGTATATTTTATTGAAATACATTAACAACTTTTGTCTCACTGTATATATTAATAGACTTTCATTTTTGGCAAAGAAAACTTATGCATAAAAAATTATTTATACTTCTATGATATATAAAACATCAATATATTGATTTCAAATTTTGACAATTTAAAATGTGTTATGCTACACGTACTAAAATTGAATCATGATTTATTTAGCATATAATACATGTTAAAATATAGCATATTCATATAACCTAAATAGAAATAACTGAATCTTACATGATAAGTGAATCAAAATAAATAACCAATTAAATAATGACACATTATCTGCCATATCGTTTGGTATATTAAATTAATCAATATTTAAACAAATGATTTACAATTTAAAGTTATAATTAACTGCAATTATAATTTTTTTTACATTAAGTTCAAAATTATATAATTTAAACAAATTATTTTTTTTAATTTTATCAAGGATTATTAATCGTATTATAATTACTATTCAACTAATTTAGTATTTATAACTTATTACTTATCAAAATTTTAAAATAAATATATAATATTATAATTATTAATATTTTATATTAACTCTAATAATATTTTTCATAGTTTCTATTTTTTTCCCATTTTATGTAATATATGTCCAAAATATGTAACTCCGTTTTATATCATGTAATATTGGTCCATATTCTGTAATTTTGCTATACAGTATAATTTTCATCCAAAATACGTAATTGCGTTCCAAATCATGTAATATTGATACATATTCTTTGTTCCATATCATGTAATTTTTTTTTCATATTATCTATAATTTTTCCATACGGTGTAACTTTCGTCCAAAATACGTAACTTTGTTCCATATCATGTAACTTTTTTCATATTATCCATAATTTTTCCATATGGTGTAACTTTCGTCCAAAATACATAATTTTGTTCCATATCATGTAATTTTTTTTCCATATTATGTAATTTTTTCAAAATATGTAACTTTGTTCCATATCATGTAATTTTTTTTAATATTATCCATAATTTTTCCATACAGTATAACTTTCGTCCAAAATATGTAACGTTGTTCCATATTATGTAATTTGTTTTTCATATGATGTAATTTTTCCATATGCTGTAATTTGTTTCCAAAATACGTAACTTTGTTTCAAAATAAGTAACTTTGTTCCATATCATGTAATTTTTTTCATATTATCTATAATTTTTCCATAAGGTGTAACTTTCGTCCAAAATACGTAATTTTGTTCCATATGATGTAATTTTTTCATATAGTGTAACTTGTTTCCAAAATACGTAACTTTGTTCCAAAATAGGTAACTTTGTTCCATATCATGTAATTTTTTTCATATTATCTATAATTTTTCCATACGGTGTAACTTTCGTCAAAAATACGTAACTTTGTTCCATATGATGTAATTTTTTTCCATATAATGTAATTTTTCCATAAGGTGTAACTTGTTTCCAAAATACGTAACTTTGTTCCATATCATGTAATTTTTTTCATATTATTCATAATTTTTCCATACAGTGTAACTTTAATCCAAAATACGTAACTTTGTTCCATATCGTGTAATTTGTTTTTCATATGATGTAATTTTTTCATACGGTGTAACTTGTTTCCAAAATACGTAACTTTGTTCCAAAATTTGTAACTTTGTTCTATATTATGTAATTTTTTTCATATTCTATAATTTTTTAATACGGTGTAACTTTTGTTCAAAATACGTAACTTTGTTTCATATTATTTAATTTTTTTCTATATGATGTAACTTTAAAATGTACATGCCCAAATCACATTTTCCCCCCATTTTTTCATCATCATATCATAAGATAGATAATATATATATATATATATATATTGCTAGAAATAAAATAATATAAAATAGATAATAATTCATATCCTATCAGTTTAAACTTTTGGGATCAATGATAATTCAACATATATGTGTGACAATTATGTTATATGTCAGTAGGATATACAATTTATTTTCAAAGGTGAGTAAAACTTCTAAAGTGGTAAAGTTACTTCCTTGAGTTAGAATATATAGAAACGGTTCTAAAACTAATGCGCGAACCAAACTTACATCTCGAATGTACAATTGCTGTTATTCTCCAATAAATTGAATGGATGTGAGGCATGAACATTAATGTTATTCCCCTGTACTCTGCATGAGTGCAAAAACAAGCTGTTACAAACTTATGCTATACATATATTATAATCCAGAAGCAGAAAAATTAAATTGAAGTGCCAAGTGGCCTATACTGTTGATGATAATAAATGGTGTGTGTTAGCTTTGATATACAGAGTTGATAACTTAAACGTATTTTTGGTCTGTTACCGCTGATGGTTAAAAATGAAAAGATTGTGAAATGTGGCACTTGCTTCTGCATAAGGAAATAAGTAATTGAGAAATTCCATCATCATATCATAAGATAGATAATATATATATATATATATATATATATATTGCTAGAAATAAAATAATATAAAATAGATAATAATTCATATCCTATCAGTTTAAACTTTTGGGATCAATGATAATTCAACATAGTATCAGTGGCAATTCAACATAGTATCAGAATCAAAAGACCTAAGACCTAAACGAGCCTACATGTAAGAAGGAGTGTTAGATATAAAATAATATAAAAGAGATGATGATTCACATCCTATCAACCTAAGCTTTTGGGATCATAGAGAAAGCAATAAAAATTAAGAGATAGATAGATATATGAATGAACCTGTAGAAATACTAATAGCAACAGTAGAGCTTCATATGAGAGGTAGCCGATAGCTTCTAGCAAGGATGTCAAATTGGGGAAATACAAATAGTAACAGCAAAGCTTCATATGAACACAACATATGGAATGTGGGCAATCTTGGGCCAATCCTCACCAGACGTTTTGTTATATCTTTGTTGTAAGATTGGGCACTGCATGATGGAGAATTTCTTTAAAGAGCATGTCATCTGGACTTCTGGCAATGAAGTCAAATTGGGGCATTTCCAAATGTTAAGAGATTGGAGTCATGAGAGGTTGCCGATAAATTCTAGCAATGATGTCAAATTGGGGTACTCATTGATAAAAAGAGAAGGAAGCAATGAGAGGTTGCCAATAGCTTATGTCAATGGTGCCAAATTGGGGCACCGACAGATGAAAAGAGATCGGACGGATGAGAGGTAGGTCATACATTCTTGTGGCAGAGATTGAAGGTCATTAGATTGAATGGACATGTGCACCATTTTGGAGAAAGGTTGGAATGATGATGATGATGCAATAGAACTAGAACTAGACACAGAACTAGCTTCCTTATGTGTCATTGACAACGTGGCTTCGAGCTAGTATTGTCCAGTAATAAGAATTCAAGATAAGGAAATAACGGCATGGAAGTTACTTTTGGACAGTACTCAATCCGAAGTTTTTTCAGGAAAGAGAAGAATGACATGTCACAACTTGAGCTTATAGTATTATGATCAATATACTCCAGGGAATCCAAACGAACAAGTTTAAGTTTTTGGAGACAAGGTAATAAAACATGCAAAGGTGGGAGGTATCAACATTTTCTACACCTTTCTATTTTTAATTTAACAAGATTAACAAGGGACTTAACCCAACTTGCAAATCCCACTCTCATGTACCCTTCAACTTTCAATACTTTCATGTTAGGATGTGGCTGCAACAATTCTAACGACTTTTCATATTTTTCCACAAAAATATGATCCTCTTCCTCAAACCCCAAATAAAGCAATTCTAACTTTTGTAGAGATTGCTTCTCTGAGTCTTCAATGTATGTATCAGGTCTCAAAGTCAAAATGGCTAACTCACCTCTCAGACTGTTAAGGTTGTGTAGTTCGCCAACCCCACCAATACTTGTATTCCTTGGACTCAAGTGTTTGACATTATTACCAGGCAAAACAAGCCTACTTAATGTGTGAAGGCAAGACAAATCTCCAATTCTACATGGCATATAACTCAAACTCAAACAACCATCCAACACAAGATGCCTCAGGCTAACCATTTTCTACATATCTCTTGGCAAACTTGATAAACTCCTGCACTTTGAAAGATTCAATGTTTGTAAATTCTACAGTTTGGTGATAGAATTAGGCAGCTTTTGGATTCCACAAAACATTGAAAGATCAAGAAATCTCAATTGTTTATAGTCACCAAACTATTTGGTAGCTTTTTCATACAAGAAAATGTTTTCAAAACCAAAGCCTGTAATAACTTAAACTCCAAACAACTTTCCATACAGTTTGTCAGTGCCAAATTAATTTCCAAATCTTGTTGTTTGCAACTTATAATGATGTTTAAGCAAAGACAATACACTTTTCAAAAACACTCTACTATCTTGTCAAAAATCTAAAGATTAAGTTAACAAGATTTTCACCAAAATTTAGAGAATCTATTAGAAGATGACATTTTTGGTGACCAAAGCTGCTGCAAAATTCTGTGTGCAAGGTACTGTGGAGAACAAATTTAGTTTCTGTTTTTGGTTTAGAGTTCTAGTTGGTTTGTAATGGTTCTTGCATATTTAGCAACCATTTTAGTTACTTTGTAATGTAACTTACTATTGTCATATCATCTGAAAATGCAAGGATATTTTTTTTGTTTTTTGAAAAAAGTTACTGCAACTTATGCATTTTATAGTTTTGCATTTTGTAGCTTTTGTATACTGCAATAGGAAAAACTACAACTACTCATGATATTGGTCAGAGATGTATATGTATTGTTAAAAATTCAAAATGAAACTAAGTTTTACTGTTTTTCTCTCTCAAGTTTTCTCTGCAACTTTCTCTCTTTCTACTTCATCTCTTTGTTGAAACTTTAGGTTATTCTCACAATCTGGTATCAGAGCCATATTTTCTGATCTTTGAGAGGGCTAAACTCAGTTTGTAAAACAAAAGGCAAGTGAGGAAAAGAGTCATACAACCCAGAGAGTAAAAAAAAAAAAAAAAAAAAAAAAAAAAAAAAAAAAAAGAAACAGAAAAGCTTCAACCTTTTTTCCCTTTTCAAAAATGGCTTCAGCTTCATATTCAGCTCCATCACCACCAGTTTTCACTGGTGAAAATTACAGCATCTGGTCTATCAAAATGAAAGCTTATCTCCAAGCTTTTGATCTTTGGGAGGTCACTAATCAAGGAGTGGAACCAGAACCATTGAGAGCAAATCCAACAGTTGCTCAAATGAAGCAACACAGTGAAGAAGTGGCTAAGAAGTATAAAGCCTTGGCTGACTTCCACTCTTCAGTCTCAGATGTTATGTTTACAAGGATAATGGCTTGCTCCACAGCAAAAGAGGCTTGGAACAAACTCAAAGAAGAGTTCCAAGGAAGTGCTAGGACAAGGCAAATACATGTCCTCAACTTGAGGAGAGAGTTTGAAACTCTCAAGATGAAGGAATCTGAGAAGGTGAAGGATTTTACAGAAAGAATGATGAAGGTTGTGAATCAGATTCGAGTTCTTGGAGAAGAGCTCTCTGATAAAAAAGTAGTGGAGAAGGTTCTAGTGAGCTTACCTGAGAGATTTGAAGCTAAGATCTCTTCCCTTGAAGAATCAAGAGATCTTAGTGAGATATCTCTTTCAGAATTGTTGAATGCACTTCAAGCAACAGAACAAAGGAGAGATATTAGGCAAGAGGAAGCAACTGAAGCTGCCATGGTGGTGAAACAGAAAGGTAAAAGTGTTGTCTTTACCTCAAAAAAGCAATTTCCAGACAGGAAAGAGAAAAGGAAGGAGAATTTAAGTAAAGATGTGGAGAGGAAGAAATTTGGGCCATATTTCCATTGTAAGAAAGATGGACATACTACCAAATTTTGTTGGTTTAGGCCAAATGTCTAATGTAGGCATTGTAAACAATTTGGCCATATAGATAAAGTTTGTAAGAAGAAAAGAGAACAAGTCCAATATGTTAACCAATATCAAGTGCCGGATGAGATCCAAGAGAAACCAGAAAATTTATTTTCAGCTTTTTGTTTCAAAGCTGTGAGTAACAAAGGAGAATGGCTAATTGATAGTGGATGTTCTAGTCATATGACTCACGATGAGCAACTCTTTGTGAGGTTAGACAGAGATGAGCATACAAAAGTCAGAATCGGCAATGGAGCTTTGGTGGATGCTGTTGGAAGAGGAGATGTGGCTGTCACTGCACCAACAGGTACTAAACTCATTTGTGATGTTTTACTTGTACCAGAAATTAGTGAAAATCTATTGAGTGTTGCTCAAATGTTAGAGAAACAATATTCTCTAAATTTTTCAAAAAATCAGTGTGCTATATATGATTCTCATGGAAACGAAGTCTTGTGTGTAAAAATGAAAGACAAAAGCTTTGTAGTTGATTTGGGAGAGAATAAGCACACTGCACTTAAGGCAAACTCTCAGCTATGGCACAAAAGATTATTGTAATTATGGCTCCTTGAAGTTTATGCATGATCAAGGAATGGTCCGAGACCTGCCTAAGGTGAAAGAAAGTGAGGGGGTTTGTGATACATGTCAGTTTGGTAAACAAAAAAGGTTGACTTTTCCTTCAAATGCAACTTGGAAAGCTGATGAGAAATTGAAGTTGATTCACACATATGTGTGTGGACCAATGAGTGAGGCATCCTTGAATGGAATTAAATATTTTCTAATCTTCATAAATGATTACTCAAGATATTGTTGGGTGTATTTTCTTATACAAAAATCTGAAGTTGCTGCAAAATTTAAGGAGTTCAAATCCTTGGTTGAAAACCAGTCACAAATGAGCATTAAAATTATAAGGTCTGACAATGGAGCTGAATATACAGCTAGCTCATTTGAGATTCAATGCAAAACTATAGGGGTTATTCACCAATTCACTACTCCATACACTCCACAACAAAATGGAGTTAATGAGAGGAAAAACCGAATTATAATGGAGATGGCAAGATGTCTTATTTATGAGAAAAATCTGCCAAAACCCTTTTGGGCAGAAGTTGTTAACACAGCAGTTTATTTGCTTAACAGAGTTTCAAGCAAAGTTTTGGATTCCAAAACCCCTTATGAAATGTGGCATGGAACCAAGCCTTCAGTTGATCATTTAAGAGTCTTTGGGAGTATATGTTACATGCATATACCTGAAATTAAGAGAAACAAGTTAGACAAAAAGGCTACTGTTGGAATTTTCATGGGTTACTCTTTAGTTTCCAAGGCATATAGAGTTTATGATGTGAATGCAAAGAAACTTGTTGTTTGCAAGGATATTGTTGTAGATGAATCAGCTTCATGGGATTGGAGAAAGGAGGAAGTTCATGAGGAGGAAAAAGAAGTGGGAGAACCTCTCTCTCATCTTGATGGTGAGGAGGAGCTCTTGGATGATGATATAATGCTGTTGGAATTAGGGGCACCAGACCTTTAACCGAGGTGTATTACAGATGTAATATGGCCTTGAGTGACCCCTCTGGTGTGGCAGAAGCTCTCCAAAGTGAAAAATGGAATGAAGCAATGAGAGAACAGCTTCAAATGATTGAAAAAAACCACACATGGGTGCTGGTTGACAGACCAAATCACAAATCTGTCATTGGAGTTAAGTGGATTTTCAGGACAAAATTGAATATGGATGGTTCTGTAAATAAACTCAAGGCTAGATTGGTTGTGAAAGGTTATGCTCAACAATATGGAGTTGACTTTAGAGACACATTTGCACCTATGGCTAGAATGGAAACTATAAGATTGTTGTTGGCATTATTTGCACAAAAAGGCTGGAAAGTATTTCATCTTGACGTGAAATCTGCCTTCTTAAATGACTTTTTGAAGGAAGAGGTTTATGTAGAGCAGCCAGAAGGGTTCACTATTCCAGGAAGTGAAAGCAAAGTGTATAAATTGGTGAAAGCATTGTATGGCTTGAAACAAGCTCATAGAGCTTGGTATAGTCGAATCGATGAGTATTTGCTAAAACAAGGATTCCATAGAAGTGAAAATGAACCCACTCTCTACATAAACAGCCATGGAAGCTTAATGATAGTGTCTCTTTATGTTGATGACTCATTGGTAACAGGAGGAGATGAGTTTAGAATAGAAAAATTTAAATATGTCATGAAAAAGGAGTTTGAGATGACAGATTTAGGTGAAATGAAGTTCTTTCTTGGAATAGAAGTTATTCAAAGCAGCGAAGGTATTTTTCTCACTCAAAGAAAGTATATTGAAGATTTGCTCAAGAAATTTGACATGGAAAGGTGCAAACCAGTTNAAAATTGAATATGGATGGTTCTGTAAATAAACTCAAGGCTAGATTGGTTGTGAAAGGTTATGCTCAACAATATTGTTCTAGTCTAGTTAATGCTTCTGTTTTTAGAAGTTTAATTGGCAGCCTGCTATATGTGTGTTCTTCAAGACCTGAGATCATGTTTTCAGTTAGTTTTCTCTTTAGATTCATGCATGCACCTACACAAATTCATTATGCTGCTAGAAAAAGAATATTGAGATACTTGAAAGGTACAACTAATTATGGAGTGGGGTATCACAGGTCTGAAAAGTGTATTTTAGAGGGATTCTCATATAGTGATTGGGCTAGAGATTTAGTGGATATGAAGAGCACATCCGGGTATGTTTTCAACATTGGTTAAGGACCATTTCTTGGAATTCCAAGAAACAAACATCGGTTGCTCAATCAACAGCTGAAGCTGAATATATTTTAGCTTCTGCTGCATCGAATCAAGCCATTTGGCTACGAAAAATCTTTCTGGATTTGAAGGAAGAACAACTAGAAGCAACCATTATTCATTGTGACAACATGTCAGCTATATCAATAGCAGAAAACACTGTCCAACATGGAAGAACAAAGCATATACCAGTAAGGTATCATGCTTTGAGAGATTTTGAAAGAAATGGTGAAATTAAGTTGATACACTGCAGCTCCGAAGTTCAATTGACTGATATTTTTACCAAAGCTCTTCCAAAGGAAAGATTTGAAACATTGAAGAGTTTGCTCAATGTTTCCTCCAAAAATGTCAAGGAGGAGTGTTAGAAGATGACATTTTTGGTGACCAAAGCTGCCGCAAAATTCTGTGTGCAAGCTACTGCGGAGAACAAATTTAGTTTCTGTTTTTGGTTTAGAATTCTAGTTGGTTTGTAATGGTTCTTGCATATTTAGCAACCATTTTAGTTACTTTGTAATGTAACTTGCTACTATTATATCATCTGAAAATGCAGGGATATTTTTTTGTTTTTTGAAAAAAGTTACTGCAACTTTTGCATTTTACAGCTTTGCATTTTGCAGCTTTTGTATACTACAGTGGGCAAAACAGTAGCTACTCATGATATTGGTCAGAGATGTATATGTATTGTTAAAAATTCAAAATGAAACTAAGTTTTACTGTTTCTCTCTCTCAAGTTCTCTCTGCAACATCCTCTCTTTCTACCTCATCTCTTTGTTGAAACTTTAGGTTATTCTCACATAATCTTTATTTATTAAGACACTACCAGTACCTGCCACTGAAATTGCAAGATAATGCATGAGTTCATGCATTTTTCAGCTCATGATACTACCCCAATCATCTTCCATTGCTTCTTGAAAAAATGACCTCCACCAATATCTTTTAGAGACTGGTTTTGGTTTGCCTTAATAAAACCTTGTGCCATCCACAACTTTATCAACATTTGCACGTCAAATGCATGATCTTTTGGAAACAAACTACAATAAGCAAAGCAATGTTTCAAATAAGAAGGGTGATGATTGTAACTTAGCTTAAGTGTTGGTAAAATATCATCTTCTTCTCGAGTGACTTTTGCAAGTTCATTATTCTTAAAGAAGGACCACTTAGTTTTGGGATTTTTGAAGTACAGTATACTTCCTATGGTCTTTATGGCAAGAGGAACTTCGTTGTATTTTTCTAATATTGCCATTCCTAAATCCACAAGCACTGGGTTGTTCAAATCTTGAACTTGCCTGAATGTCATTTTTGAAAATAAAGACCATGACTTATCTTTCTCCAAGCCATTTAACTTAAATGGATGATCGCCAAATGTGTGGGTTATCTTAGCAACCTTGTCACTGTAGGTAGTTACCAAAACTCTGCTACCTCTTGCCCTATCCATTAACAAAGACTTTAAGTCGAGCTATTTTTTAAGATCCCCGTTCCACACATCATCTAGTACAAGGAAATATTTGTTTCCCTCTATTTCTCACCTAAGGGAATTTTGCAAATGATCTAGCTTCAGGCTTTGATCAACACTGTTATGCCTTGCAGATTTAACAATTTTCCCTACAATTAGTCTCAAGTCAAATTTATCCGAGACACACACCCACAGTCTTAAATCAAAATGCTTTTGGACCACGGCGTCATTGAAAACAAGTTGAGGGAGTGTTGTTTTTCCTACTCCTCCAATACCAACCATGATAATAGTGGAGACAATTTCTTCTGCTGCATCATCATGCAGCAAAAGTTTCAAGATTTCCATGCTCTCATTATTTCTCCCAATTACTTCTTTTTCGCGTACAAAAGAGTGAGTCTCTCTTGCTTTAGCCAAGGCTAATTTTGTCTCTTCAGCGAGCTCCACTAATTGAAAAGGCATTAGCCGAGACAAATTGGTAATGTCATCTAGAGCCTCTCTAATTTCTTTTATCTTATGACCCATATTTGGTTGAAAAGCAAGCTGATTTGAGCTTGAGAAGAAAATACATACCTTCTTAGTTAATTTGTTTCCAGGCATCACTCTACGCTGCAGGGCTTCAGTATGAAAATCGTCCACCAAATCATCAGCATCGTACACAACACCTTGAAGTTTCTGGAGCCAGTCTCTAACTGCATTTTCGTGTGCCTGCTTCTCCTCTGCATCAAGAAATACAGCTTTGATTGTAGATATTGTTCCCTCGAGCTTCCAAAGATCTTTTTTAGCACCCGAAAGTAATCCAATCTCACAAAGAAATAAAGAACCCAAGTCCCCAACAATTCCTTTAGCAATACTGAAGAGAATATTTTCAGCCATTGAAAAGAAAACTAGAACTCAACAGCAACAGTTGATATGTTTATGCTTATAATAGGAGATTGTAAGCTGGTGTATATGTGAGGAGAACAGCTTGTGCTTACCAAATATTTATAATTAAGTATTAGATTCCATTCATCTAGCTTGATTTCAAAAGTTTTTATTCGTTTCTTCAATAATTGAAAAGTATTAGTTACTTGAGTTACAAGGTTCTTTGCTTTTTCCAAAAGCAATGTTATATGCTAATTCCTTGCATTTTGGAGAGCTAGCTTACTAACAAATGCAGTAGCTTCTTTCCTTGTGGAGGAAAATTCAATCACATTTGTTCTTATGAAAAAAAAAATGAAATTTATTCCCTCCAGAGAATGGAAGTTCATTTTTCTTCTATTTTATTATTATTATTGATTTGGTTATGAAAAAAAAAAAAACTAAAAAACAATTAATTACGATGAAGAGGAGAATGAAGCAATATGCACTCGAAAACAGAGGTACTAATATTTGTACTTCTCTCTGTTTCTCATCAGAAAGAAATTAGTACTTGATTTTGTAGAATATATTTTGTTTTCTTTCTGATTATTTCCACTCTTTCTTTATGGTCTTTCTCTGTTGTAAATTAGGTTCCATGGGACACAAGTCAACTATCAGCAATACATAACTTAGAAAAATTGGAACATATGCTTGAAATATATTGTTGGACCCGCTATAGCTTTTGGGAGAGATGGTGATTTAACAATAATATATAAACCAATGCATTCCAATTTTCAAACAGGGAAAGAGTCATCACAGTATAAGCCATTGTGTTGCTTCTTCTTCATCCTCTTCACCTTCAACATAGATCACTATGCAAAGGCTTCCTTGTCTTATTTACCTTTCTATGGGGAAAAGAAAACTAATGATAACCAATGTTTAAGTCCACCAAGGATTATGACCGGAGCTTCTAATGGGGGCTAATTGCATACTTTTGTGTGCTCATGAGTCATGACCGTAAAAGCACACTATCAGAATAAGAGAATTTTTGGCAAGACAACATTATTATTATTGTTGTTGTTGTTGTGGTAAAATTCCTGGTAATACATAATTCTTGGACTGTACTACATTCTTACTTGTTATAAAACAAAATTTCGGAAACAAAAGAAAAAGAAATATTATTTTACTAAAAAGGATTGGCCTTAAGTGATACCTTGAACTGAAATAGAGATCTTGGTTTTGGATCATTATCAAATACATATACATACATATATATATATATATATATATGTATGATAAAAATGTGTACATGCCTCTCAAACTTTAAATATGTGTTGTTCCAGATGAATCATGACAGAAAATCTCTGATGAGAGGATTACTGATATTTAATTTTTCTATTACAAGAGATTTTTTGTGGAATTTGACTGAAACAGCGCATATACAAAGTTGGATAAACATGATAAAAAATTTTAGATGTCTATTCAATTTTGAATACACATTATTCCAGGCAAATTCCGGACAAAAAGTCTTTTATGAGAGATAACTCTGTATATCCACTTATCATTCACCAAAAAAAAATATATAGACCACTTATCAATATTGCATGAGGATCCAAAATTCAAGAAGAGCTTCTTCATATATTGGCACAATAGACAAAGCACAAAACCACTATTTAAAGAACAACAGGTCAAGGAAATTATGTTTTATCTTCTGGCCGTAACAACAAAATAAGCTAACACTAACTAGTTCTCTTTTTCTTTTTCTTTTTTTTTTCTTTTTTTTTTTTACCAGTATAATGGGTTTTCAGAGATTATAAAACCTTAAACGGAAAAATTGATCAGATTGCACTATGAACGTTTTTATTTACTAGATTAGCAAGAAAACTTACACCAAGGTTATTGATTTCTATAACTCTATCACAACTTAAATGTGGAATTCTTTATGCCCTAGTTCAAGCTTTTTAATATTTAGAAAAAGGGTTTTTTGAAGTGCCAAGACATGGTGATTATTATAATATGTTGGAGCTTTTCCATTATTTGCAAGGAAAACTATGGAGTATCACGCGGATTTAAACTTTATCAAGTTATTCTTTCTGGACGGCTTGAAATTGAATTTCTTATGAAGATAATATTATCATTTTTTGAAAAAAAATAAATAAAAGTTATGTACAACAGTTATGTATATATGATGTGAGGCAATTGGCTATTCATAGGCGGTCATGAAATAATTTTTTTAATAGGGTTCACAAATTTTATTTTATGATCATGTAAAGTGTTGCATTATTATATGTAATTGAATTAACATGGTATGTGATAAATAAAAATAGTAATGAATAATATGAAATAACAATTGTATGTAAATCTTTTTTTTTTGGATCGGTATTATCTATCCCTTATTATTTCATCAAATTTTGGCTGCAAGTTTGTAGGGGAAAAAAAAAGACTACCAATTTAAAACCCTTTCAAGTTGTTTATAAAATGAAGCTCATTATGATCAACATTTTTTTTTTCTTTTACCAATACAATGACTAACATAATAGTTATCTATTACTAAGTACGCTTGTTATTGCACTCATATGTTTGGCCCGTAGTAAAATTATTCAAAATACATTTTCAAACAAGAAGTCCAAAACGTATTCTTCAAATTCAAAAAATCACCCAAATATATTCATATAACCTATTTTCCACGTTTAAAATCGATGCCTAAATTGTTGAGTCAAAAAATTTAAAAATTTAAATCGTAAAACCCTTAGGCCTCGTTTGTTTGCTCGGATAAGAGAACCGGACTGGCTTTCAAATCCGGTTCTCTCCCTTATCTGTTGTTTGGCACGGCGGGGGACTCGAATTAGCCAATCCGTTTCCCATATCCTGTTCTCCCACTTATGCCTATTGTGAATCCTGCCGAAAGACCCCGTATAGATCAAGCGGACTGGGATTGCTTCCTTTGACTAAGCTGTGCCTGTGTTTCCAACCGAAACGCAACATTCACATAGCTTCTCTCCCTCTTCCAACAGATCGGCGACGATCCTTCAGTGACCCTGCTCCCCTGCCGTTTCACCGTTGGAGTCGTGTCTCTTTCGTCAGCCGCCTCTCAACAAAGCACAAGCTTTATTGGCTCTTCAGCACTGTAAGCAACCACCCATCTTTCCCTTCTACCATCACTTCTACTCTCTGATCTTCCTCTGGGTTTCAGCTAATTTTATTAACAAATGTGTCTTTTGGGTTTGAGGCTGATGGTATTTTTACTTGGTTCTTGATAATTTTTTCTCTGATTTTCGTATGATTAAGGTTGTATTTTCTGATAATTTTGGATGTTATCATGTAATTTTGCTGCTATTTATAAATTCTTCTTTTTAAAAGAAAATAAAATAAACATGGGAGAGAAAAGAGAAAGAGAGAGAGAGAGAGACCGCAAACCCCAACACCACCAAACCCACTTCTCCATTTCCTCCTTTTCTTTTTTCTTCTCTTCCTTTTATCAAAGTTTCAAGTTTCAACCACAACGAGAAAAAACATAAAACAAAGAACGAAAAGAAGGGGAAAAAAAATATGCCGTACTAGTAACCCCTTTTGAGTTTTCTCCATTATTCCTGTTTGTTGATCGTTTCAAGCAAAGCAGATTACTTGATTTTCATTTGGGTTAATAATTTTGGTTCAGATCAATGGTCAAGTGGAGAATTTTCTGGTTTTGAGATGGTTTGGTTTACATTCCTCCCATAGGGGGAGAGAGAGAGAGAGAGAAAGAGAGCAACTTTTCTTTTAGATTTCTATGAATGTATAGCTGCATATGAA
>QANX01004545.1:4974-32766 GCA_003254975.1 Ochetophila trinervis
AAAAAAAAACTAATGTAGATAAATTTGGATGATAATGATTAAAAAAATCAAATCAAGAGGCAAGCCAAAATTTTTTTTTATTAAATACTACTAAAAAAAAAAAAGAAGCAATGAGAAGTTTCCATGTAGGGTATAAATATCATAACACATAATAAAATGCATATAGGTTTGCTTTTAATTATTTTGTCTCCATTACTATATAAGATATAATTTTTTAATCGAATAATCATTTGTTTTACAAAGTAAAGTTCAATTTATTTTTCACGTGGAAAACATTAATATTAATATTTATCATGAGGAAAAAAATATTTAAATTGTGCATTTTTTAGGTGCATGAACCAAGAAAAGTAAGTAATTATTAGTTTTTCTTTTTCGGTTTATATATAGAACACGAGATAATTTGTCGTTTATGTTTGTTTCTAGAAGCATTATTAATATGTATCGCATGTATAAATAAATATCACCATATTGTTCAATGCTTATCCCTACCAGCTGGCTAACAAGGATATATATATGCATTCCATTTACCAAAAAAAAAGAAAAGGGCATACATGCATTCATTTTACCAAAAAGAAAGGGCATATATGCATTCATCAAAAAACAAGGACATATATGCATTGGGATCCACAATATGCGACTGTCTGTAAAATAATTAACTCTTTTTACCTAAAAAAAAAAAGTGTGTAAAATAATTTACTCTTTTAAGGAGAAAGTTTTATGCAGCATGAGCATACATGTTTGTCTCATATGCAAATTTTGTATGGTGAGCTTTATATATTTATATATAAGACAAACATTTTATATGTTCGTCAAGTTTATATTCCACCCTTTAAAGGCATGTTAGAGAAAAGAAAACCAAATAAAAAATGAGAGGATTTTAAATGGAAAATAAAAATAAAATGTTTTGGATGAAAATAATTAATCCGAGGATTTTCAGCAAATATATATGAATAAGTCCATGTATATCTTCATAGAAAAGTTTAAATTGCACTTTAATGTACTAGAGACTTTAACATAGCTCTATTTTACTTTTAACTTTTAAATTTAAAACAAAACCATTTTAATTTGATGTATTTTTGTCAAATCAGTTTTATTCTATTTTTAAAAATAACAATTAAGTTATAATTAAATAAATTTGGAATACAAAATTTTAATATTTGAAACTAGGTATTTAAACTGTAATAATCAGACTCGCATTAAAAAACTGTTAAAAGTTCTAAATAGATTAAAATGCAACAAATTTGAACTCCATATTGGACTGAACTAGGACATTTTAAACTTGAAATCCAAAAGTACAATTATCTCAAATTAAAATTACTAAAATACATTCAAATTAAGTCTATATAATATAAGCATATATTCTTTATAGCAAGTGCGCAATAATTAATTTGAGCATGAAATGAAATTTGACATAAATAAAACAATATGTACCTAATTCACACAGACACTGCCGCAAATAAAATAATATAACAGAGTCACCGGCCGTCCTTAATAGCAAGAAAATATGGATTACTTTTGGGATTTGTACCAGTAAGGAAGATGTTGAAGATGTTGAAGATGCAAAATAGAGAAGAGGATTTGAAGAGTACACATTAAATCAAAAGGGCATAGATCATTAAGACTTTTTATATCAAATAAATTTTAATTTTGCGGTACAATTATAATAATTTTTGAAGTACAAAACATGTACTACACCATTACTACTGTCTATTCTATTATTTATTGCTTCTCTATTCCCTTCGGTCTATAAAATGGTCAAATTTATAATAGCCTGTTATTTAAAAAAAAAAATCACAAATATTGATTTTTTGTTTCGAAAAATTATAATATAACTCTCACAATTTCTTTATCATAAACTCTCTCACATATGAATAGATAAAAAAACATATTTGATATAATAATAAAAAGTTAAATACAAAATTTTATTGATGAAAAGCGCAACTTTTTAGCGTCATGACATGATTAGTCATCTCATGTTACAATTTTTTTTTTTTTGATAAGTAGTCATCTCTTGTTACATGATCGCAATAAAAGATGATGATATATGTAAATAACCAAAGTACCGACTGGAATAATTCTCCAAAATACCTTATAATCAAATCGCCAAAACCCATAAACATATATAAAATATAATGTAAAATCTCAAAATAACATTACAATATATAATCTTGAACCCATCATTAAAACATATATATTTGTGTCATTTTCATAACATTCTAATGGAAAAACTATCAAGATTTTCATTAAAAATATAGTTTAGTACCAGTTTAAAAATTATTGTCACTAAAAATAGATTATTAATGACAGTAAACTTTAGATTTAAATTAAAAATACATCTTTAGTAATTATTCTAATAAAAATTCCATAAAAAATCCCGACAATAACATTTATATATAATATAATTTTTATCTCATATGAGTATCCTTGTTAAGTTTTGTGTGGAAACATATCGAATAGTACAACATTTACCATTAATAGTAGTTATTAATGACAGTTTATGTACTGTAAAAATTTGATAAGATAATTACTATATATAATATATACACACTATTAATGACAACATTCATTTTAAAACTATCGATGTATTTTACACTAACATGATTATATTTATATATATATATAACCACAATTTAAATGTAAATCATTTTGTAAATAAACATATATATACAACCTTCTTTAAAACAAAACTGCCATAAAAAATCGTAGTTATTGAAAGATTAATGAAAGAAATAATCTTGTGTATTAAATAATGGAGTTGCGTTGAATACATGGTTATATATACTAAGTATAAACCTAGAAGATAATTAATATCTAGGGTAACTAATAAATTCAAATATATTATACAAATGATAATGTACAAATACTATAAGAAGTCTATCACTTGGTTATATTTATCTCTCTAACATTCCCTCTTAAACTGGATGGGGTATGACTAGACCTGGCAAAATGTTACACGACACGATAACACGATACGAAACGACACGATAATTTGCGGGTTTGGGTCTGCGATATCGGGTCGGGTTGATATCAGTGTCACACGATAAGAAAACGGGTTGGAACACGATAACACGATGGGTCACGATAAGACACGATAAAAAAAATATTAATTTAATTATTTCATTATAATTAACTTTTTACATTACATTTTTTTTAGTTTTAGAAAACTATAAAATTCATATTTTATTTCATTGAAAAATTACAATTTTTATATTTATTTATATATTAATATTTTGTTTTATATTCTATATTTTTTATTACTTATATTAGATGTACAATTTTTGTTTGATTTATAATATTTTGAATATTTTTAAATTTATAATTGAAATGCATATTTTGTTTTTCAGTTACGATAAATATTTAATATAGCTTTAATTCGTAATATTTTACATATTTTAAATTCACAGTTATTATTTATGTTGAATTTTAGTATGTTAATATATATTTTTTTAAATGTTTAACATATCATTTGAATATGTATTTAGGTTTAATTGACATGAATTGATAATGATTTATCATTTGACAATATATATTAATTTAAATAAAAAAAATAAAACACTCACGTACATGTCTAGTAAACACGAATAAAACACGACATGAACACGACACGACACGAACACGATTCAACACGAAAACTTAACGGGTTGGGTTCGGGTGAATAAAATTTGACACGACACGACACGAACACGGTTCAACACGACACATTGCCAGGCCTAGGTATGACACACATGCAGTTTGTCTCTTAAGAGTAAAAACCATTGTGTTGGAAGCATTTTAGTCAAGACATCGGCAATCTGATAGGCACTTGGAACATATCGAACTTCAGGGATCCTAGTGAGCACTTTGTCAAGAATGAAGTGAACATTGACTTCAATGTGTGATGGGATGCAATATTTTTATATATTTTATATACTTTAATACTTTATTTGAACATGTTTTATACACTTAAAATGGATTAATTTGTATTTTTCTATATGTTAGATAGATTTGAGCTTAAAGAGATGAAAAATGTAGAAACAGTGGCAAACTCGTAATCAAATAGAAAAATAAAAAAACAGTGGCAAAACTGTAATTAAGCGGACATTGGGAGCAAGGCAATGCAGCCCAGGTGCATTGCACAGGAGCCTGGTTGGGCGCGAATTTGGTCTTTTTGTGCAATTTTATTAGTTTTAGCCTTAGATTTTAGTATAAATATGTTTTTATCATTGTTGTAAAGGGGGAAGTCGACTTTTAGAGAAATTTTAGCATTAGAATTGAGTTTTTGTCTCAAGTTTATACTTCTAATCTTCTATTCTTGGGTAAGAATAATTCTAAACTAGTTATGAAATTGTGAGACTTATTTTTATTTCAATCCAATTTAATCATTTAGTTTATGTTCTTTTGTGTTTATTGTTTATATTTTCAATTTCTCATAATTATAATTTGGTACTGTTATTTTTATGTGAGATTGGATTATTGTTAAATTGGATTCTCAATCGTATTGAGTTTTTAATAATTAGTAGCAAATAGACTTTAATGGTTATGATTCCAGTTTATGTTAATTGTCTATGAAAACATAAATTAGATTAAAACTTTGCAACATTTGTAGAGTTTATCTTTATTTGGATTTTCTCTTGTTCTTGATTATTTTCTGAGATAATTTCAAATCATGTTGATTCTAGATTTAATTTCAGAATTTATAACTAATTTTAGAATTTATAACTAATTCATGATTGTATCTGAATTAGTTTATTTTAGTGAAAAATATAGAATAATTAGGCCGTGCCAATTATTTATGTCAAATTGAATGAAGAATTGGAATTTTTAAGTCTATGATCAATTGTTTACTAGTCTTATGAATTATTCTGATCCTAAGAGTTTCTCTCATTGACCTTTTTAGTATTCACTAGTTTTAATTTGATTTAGATTATTTTGCAAGCAATCAAAAAACTCCCATTTTTAAATTTTTAGTTCAGTATTTTAAGAGGATAAAATTTAAATTGGAATTCAACATAGTCCCTATAGATTCGACCTGGACTTGCCACTACTATAGTTCTGGTAGATTCAGTATTATAATTTTGGTGTTTACGACACGCATCAATGTGTTTAGTGCGTGCATGAAAAACAAGATTTGCAGCAAGACTCCCAGCACCAAGATTATCACACCATAAAATTGGCAAGGCTTTTAACTGTACACCCATTTCGCGCAAAAGTGATTGAATCCAAATGACCTCTGCTGCACCATTTGTCAAGGCTCAATACTCAGATTCAATACTAGAACGAGCAACCACGTTATATTTCTTTGACGACCAGGACACAAGATTGTCACTAAGATATACACAGTAACCACCAATAGATTGCCTATCATCCACATTTGATACCCAATTCGCATCAGTGTAGCAACAAAGAGTTTGATGAGACAAAGGTCGAAAATGTAAACCAACATGCAACGTTCCTTTAAGATATCATAAAACACGTTTACAAGCAGTACAATTAGTATCGGTAGGAGTTTGCATGAACTGGCTCAAACGATTAACCATGAAACTTAACACTGGCCGTGTCAAAAGAATGTATTAAAAAGCACCAATCGTACTTCTGTAAATCAAGGGATTAAAAAGCTTGTTGCCCGTATACTTGGTAAGTTTAACAAAAGTGCTCACAGGCATGGGTGATGTCCTACAGTCAAGCATATCAGTCTTAAGGAGAATATCTTTTATATACTTAGCTTGGGAAAGATATAATTCAGATGAGGTCCTTTCAACTTCAATGCCTAAGAAAAATGAAAGGGAGCCAAGATTTTTAAGAGAGAAGTGGTGATTGAGCCGAGTAACAAACTTGTCAACATGTGTAGGAGTCGATCTAGTAATTATGATGTCATCAATATACACCAAAACCCAAAGAACATCAGTAGAGGTTTGTAAAATGAATAGTGAAGTGTCCATAACAGACCGTTTGAAGCCCCATAAGTGTATTCTTTAATTTGTCATACTATGCCCGAGGAGCTTGTTTCAAGCCACAAAGAGATTTCTGCAATTGACAAACATGCTTAGGAAAAGTATAATCAATGAAGCTTTCCGGTTGAGTCATATACACAGGTTGGAGAAGTTGACCATTAAGGAAATCATTGTTTATATCAATTTAATAAGCCAATTTCTGGTCACAGCAAAAGAGATAACTAATTGAATGGTGGAGGGTTTAATGACCGGGTTGTATGTTTCTTTATAGTTAATACCCGAATTTTGATGAAACCCTTAGCAACCAACCGTGCTTTGACTTTGTTGGCTGAACCATCAACATTTTGCTTGTGTTTGAAGACCCAGCAGCTGCCCACTATGTTCATCTCGGGAGAAGGTGCAACAAGAGTTCATGTTTTGTTTTTGTGAAGGGCATGTATTTCATCCTTCATGGCATGAGTCCACCGTGGATGAGACAAAGCTTCTTTGACATTGTGTAGCTCAACTTTGTCTAAATTGGAAGAAGTTTGACACATGAAAATCTTCTTTTTAAAATTCCAGCTTTTGACTGATGGTCATGGTGTGCGTTGAAAAGAGCTTAGTTAAAGGAAGGTCAATGTTTAAATTTATGGCTGGTGGAGATTGAGCCACGGGTTGACTAGTGGAAATCCTACAATCGGTTATTAAAGGATTTGGGAAAGGAGAAATTATTCTTCTACGTAAAAGGCTTGGTTGTGGACTCCAGTTTGGCACTTTAGTAGGTGGAGTAGTTGGGGTGTCTTGGGAAAGATTTAAATTGGAGCCATGTGTAGTAGTTGGAGTACGTGGGAGAGATAATGTGGGATGTGGAGAAGAAATCTCAACATGTTGTTGTATAAGAGCAATAAAAGGAGATTCACGTTTAGCAGTCTGAATTAAAGATGGACTTGTACCTAAAAATGGAGAAACAGAGGGAAACACAAGAGAATTGACAGGAATATGATGATTAGAGTTAGTATCATCAAACATATGGGTCCCAATTTGTTTTGAAAAATGATAATTTAGTTCATTAAAAATAACATTTGGTGTGATATAAATTTTGCTAGTATGCAAGTTTTTGCATTTATAACCTTTGTGAATAGAACTATATCCAAGGAAGACACAACTTTCAAAATGAAAAGAAAATTTTCTTTTAGTGAAAGGTCTTAGAAAATGAAAACACACACAACCAAAACTTTTTAGAAAAAGTGAAGTCAAAATTTTTATTAAATAATTTTTGGAAAGGGGATTTATTTTGTAAAATTTTGGTTGGCAACCTATCGACTAAAAAAAGCAATAGAGCATGCATTCCACCAATATGTCAAAGGAAGACTACTATAAGCAAAAAGAGTAAGAGCAGTGATGCTGAAATTTATTCCCAAAAGTAGTTAAAATATTAGTTAAAATAGATTGCAGAGATATGTATTCACCCCCAATTGGATTGAATTTTTTTAATTTTTTTGCTCAAAAATATTTTCAACAAGCAATTTAAATTGCAGAAAAACAATTTTAACTTCATATTTTAGTTTTAAAAGACATATCCATGAGAATTGTCAAAAATCATTTTCAAACAAACATAGTACATATACCTTTCATTCGAGAGCACAGGCGCAGCACAGGCGCAGGGCCCCAAACATATGAAAATACTAATTCTAAAGGCTCTTGGCTTACAGAAGTAGATTTAGAAGCAAATAAACGGTGACATTTGCCAAGTGAACAAGAAGAACAAAAATCCTTTTTCGTTATTGATGATTACATTAGGAAAACTATTAGAAATAATTCTCATAATAGGCATAAAAGGATGGTCAAGACGTAAATGCCAAATACCATTATCAGAAATACTAGAATTGAAACAACTGAAAGCAGAATTCATAGCAATAAAATTTGAAATTGAAGATAAAGAACTAGGCGAAGTCTATAAAGTCCATCTTTAAATGGTCCTCGCAGTAGAAGTCTCTTCGTAATTGGATCTTTAACATAAACAAAATGAGAATCAAACTTAACAATCACATTGTTATCCTTAGTCAATTTAGTAATACTCAAAAGGTTCTTTTTAATATGAAGAAAATGTAATATATCTTTTAATTGTAAATTTTTTGAATATGTTTGAATCATATTAGAACTGGTATTTGCTATAGATAAACCTTGACCATTGCCAATCACAAGCTTTTCAAGACCACCATATTTGGATTTGTGTTGGAGATGAGATAGATTAGTAGTAACATGATTAATGGCTCCACTGTCTATGAGCCATTCCGGACTCGCTCCAAGTATAAATTTAGAAGATAACTAATAACTAGGATAACTAATAAAGTCACATAGGCTATACAAATGATAAAGTATAAATCTTATAAGAAGTCTATAACTTGATTATATTTATCTCTCTAACAGTTATAAATATGACACCTGCTTAAAATAAAACCTGATCAACCTACATATATAATTCAATACTTGATGTAATTATTTTATAATCAAAATCAGGTTTGATTCTGGTGTGGTTCCGAGCTAAATTCTAATTGTACGGAAGTCAACTATGATATCATATCAAAATAAACTTGATCATCTTTGGTGCCGCTGAAGAAACTCCTTTATAATGAAACCCTCTTAGTCTCAATAATTATAGATTAATACTATTTATTATAGATACGTTGCTCAATTATAAATTAATATTATTTATTTAAAAATTAATATTAATTAATTATAAAATAATATTATAATATTATACATTTATAAAGCAATGTTATTCACTCGTGATTATATAATACTCATTTATAGATGGATATTAAAAAATTTAACAATGAAACTTTTATTGGGTCTCATTGTAAAATTTTATGCTCAAAGATTTAAATTTACGGCATTTTGCCGCGTTGTTACGAATAATTTTTTGTTTTGTTAATTATTTAAAACATTAAACTGTTTTTTAATAATAATGATAATAAATATTAAAATATTTAGAAAACAAAATCGTTTTAAAATCCAAAACAGTTTTTTTAAAAATGCGCAAAAAAACCAAAAACAAAATAACAAATCAAAAAAACTCTCTTGTTTTCAAAATTCTTAACCAGTTTGGCTTTTATTTGTTTTGTTTTTGTTTTTGTTTTTTTGTTTTTTTTTTGTTTTTTTGTTTTTTTTTTCAAGAACCGTTTTCGAAAACAGATTTTTTTAACTCCGTCTGATACGTCGTAGATCCTCCTCTTCTCTCTTTCCATTCTCTCCTTCTCTTCGGTGTTGAAATTATTGGGTAATTTATTGTTTTTTTATTATATCTCTTCGGTGCTGGCTTATCTATTTGCTTTTTTGTGTTGCATTTGGATATTAGAGTGCGTGGCTATTTTTAGATATGGAATTTTTGGTTAATTATGGCTTACTTTTGATTGTACAAAGAGGTTGTGGTCTCCAACTATTGTATCAAATTTTAAGATGTTTCATTTTTTTATTTAATTTTTATTTGAAATATTGAAAATATTTCATGGGTCAGCTCAATTGTTGTGGTTTGCGTACAAATTTTCTTTTGTTTCATTGTAACTCTGAATAATAAGGACTGGGTTTGCCTGGACTAGTATTGATTGTATTGTTATCAATGAAAAAAAAAAATGAAAGAAAGAAAGAGAAACTGGAGGTTTATCAGTTAAAGAGCACTGCAGGTTAAAGTTTTGAAGATTATCAATTAGGATATTCTTGTATTGTCTCCATTATTGTAAAACTCACATTAAAATTTCTGAAATAGGATGATGATGAGGAACAGGAGTATCAATATCATACACTGTACATGTACCGATTACTGGACCTGTCATTGCCTCTGAAAATTGGGAATTGATGATCAAATGAAGGTATAGGTTGTGCTTGTTTAAATGTTGAAAGCTTGTATGGACCTTATGGGCAACTGAAGTTTAAGGAATTTATTGACGAACTTTTTTTGGGTTATTGGTAATGAGACATGCATTTAAGGTCAAGACCAGATAGTAGGTTTATGTTTGTTGTCTCCGTATTACGATGTCTTGTTAACTATAAATCACTTTGGGAAATAAGTATAATCTTCAATTATTGATTTGCACATTCACCAAAAAAAAAGTTATTGATTTGCACTTGTTTTCATATCCCTGTGCACTCAAGTGTACAGTTGGAACTTGGAAGTATGCATTGCATTCATGATATGAACTAGACATAACCTTACTGTCTCTTGATTACCACTCTGGAAGAAACTCTGACATAACCTTACACGGTTTAGCGTGACAGACCAAATTTAATTGTATTATCTGGAAGTTTTGCCAGTTTTATGTTGTTTTCCTTTCATATTCATATACCTTATAGAATTATGCAACTAAACGATTTTTCAGTTCCTTATAATACTACTTTTAGTGATAGCCTTGAAAGGAGCTTACCAAGTTGAGAAACCAGGATTTTTCAGTCTGCCAAGTTAGACAGAGACTGCTATTAGATCAAAAGCAACCAAGTTAAGGCTTTTTGATTGTACAATCAGATTTCAACAATGAAGTACTTTTTTTTTTATATTTATAAAGTAACCTATCCGTAACGGGGTCATAGGCTCAAGAGTTATCTAGTGAGTTAGTCAAATCCATGCGTCTTTTCAACCCAGTAGGAGTCCACACTGGGGGCCCATATTACTGGAAACTCCCTCCCCCTCGTGTGGTAGCAGCGGAGAGTAGCATTTGAGTCCAAATAGAGCTACCAAGACTCGAACCTTAACTCCCGTACTCGCAGGTATAAAGGCTTGGCTGACTCCTATCACTGAGCTACACCCTCAAGTGCCAACAATGAAGTACTTGGTGGGAACTGGACCACTAGCCTGATTTTCATTGAAGACATTGACTTTAGTCATAGTTGGCAGTTGGAGATAACCAAAAAGAAGCCATAACCCTACCAACCTTTTTAAACGAAACTTTTTTACTTAGCTCTTCAAATTATTGCTCTGCTATTTGCTTGATCAGTTCCAGCAGTAACCACTAATTCGTAATGATACAAACTATTCCATCAGAACTATTGTGGGTCTGCTTCTACAAACTAAACTTGTCTATAGCTGCTCCTAAGCTGTTACTATTGCTAATGTTTATCTTAATGGTAAATTGTAAATTTTTACTTTACTTTCTCAGTTTACTAAATGGTACAACCATTTATGAAGGTGCAATTTTAATATGCATGTAGTGTCACTTCTCTTACACATTGCCTCTGTCATTCAAATAAGAGTTTGTTTTTTGGTTGATCTTGGCACTCATACTAGGATGAGCAACATATGTCTATGTTCTATAAATCTTATGATTTGAAAACTGGTTGGTTGTTACTTTTATTGTACGAGCTCAAATGGTTGGTACTATTTGGTTAATGCACTTCTATGTAACATAATTTGAGTTTTATGCTTATTGATAAATTAGTCCCTAGCTTTTACCGTTGGTGGGAATTTCTTAAATTTATACCTCTGAATATAGGATGTATTTTCTTTCCATGTTATGAATGTGGAAATGTGTCATTTTTCACACGGTATGCTTTAAACTAGAGTTGACATTCTTTTTATTTTTGGTTTTTTTAATATTAGATGGCTGCTACAGGAGTTCATGAGGATGATGAATCTTTATGGAGTTTTGCAACAGAAAAGATTTTTATTGATATTTTGGTAGATGAGGTAAACAAGGGGAATTTTAGAGATGGTCAATTCGCATCAGAAACATGGTCTGAAATTCGTGAAGAGCTAAAAACTAGGTGTCAACGGAACTACTTCATGAAACAAGTTAAGCAGAAGTTTAATAGGTTCCGTGCCAAGCACCGTGACTTCAGTGAGCTATTAAAGCAAACTGGGTTTTGTTGGGATGCTGAAACAAATCTTGTGCATGCTACAAAGGATATGTGGAAAAATTATTTACGGGTAAATATGTTATTTCTTTACAATTTAGAAACATGCTAAGATAATAGACCATGATTTATTATATTATGTGTTGATGGTATCTTGTTTGTTCTTTAGGAACACCCAAAAGCATCACCTTTTCGAAAGAAAGGATGTGAGCATTATAAGTTGTTGGGACTTATATTTTGTAAGTCAACTGCCATTAAAGCGTTTCAGCCTGCATCTACAAAACACCAAACTGATACTGACGGCGAGATAGAGTTGGAGAATGAGTTTCTCCACTCAAGTGCACATGTTGACATTGATGCAACTAGCACTAGCTGTGGTGATCCTATTCATATCCTTCATGGATCGACAAGTCACTCTCGAAAACACACTGCAGCAAGTGGTGCAGAACAAAGAATTAGAAAGGCTGAGGCAGCAAAGGCAAAGGAAGAAGCTTCCTTGGCTAAAGCAGAGAGGAATAAGAGGGTCAAAAGTGTAGAGGAGAATAGTTTTAGTACTAGTGTAGATTTTTCCCTCTCTAGATGTGTTCGCCTTCTTGAAGAGATGGATCAAATTAATGATGACACTTATTTGAAAGCAGTTGACAGGTTTAGAGATTCAGATTGGAGAGAGATATATGTTAATATGTCTACGAAAAGAAAGAAGGCTTGGTTAGCTAGGCTCTAGTAAATTTACAAGTTTGTTTTAGCTAGACTTTGTGTTTCTCTACGTAGTAGTACTTCACATGTTTAGTTGGATCCAACATAATTGGGTTTTACTTGGTTGTTTTAATGTTTTCGGGTTTTACTTGGTTAAACCTATAATATGTAAATGATGTTGTTTAAACCTTCTTGTAAATTCAGCAGCATTAATGTTCATCTTCCTCAACTTGTGAATGCAGGAGTTCTTTTTTTTTTTTTTTTTTTTTTGAAAATAATTTTCGAATACAAGTTTTGGAAAGCACGGTAAAATCATGGTTTCTTTTGGGTTTTAGGTTTATAAGGATATGACATGCATGAAACTCTGAAATATTAGAAGTTTTCATGCTTTTCATTAGAAAACTTATCCATCAATTTTATGGAAGATTCATTTGTAAAGGAGAGACTAGTAACATTAATTCCATTTTTGTGCAAATCTACTAAATATAAAATTCTGGCTTAGTTTGTACAGAAAAAGTCAGGGGACCCCAAAAAAAAAAAAACCACACTGTAAGAGCTAAGAAGGTATTAAACTGGTTATAACAGCACTATCATATAAACGAATCCTGTTCTTATTTATTTAAGAACATGAGGACGGTCAACTTTTTTGGCTCAGTTAGATACATAATCTGTGAAAAAAAAAATACAAGCTTGTCTGGCACCGAACAATAACCCAACGCCCTGCATTATGACATCAATGCTCAAGTTACCACAACAATATCTGCGGTCTCGATAAACTACCAAAACTGATGCTATCAATGGATATCTGAGTATAAATTAGCTTGATTTTCTCTGACAAAGGTCCAGAGTTCTAGTGCAGTCTCCCGGCTGGTATCAACATGGATCCTTCCCTTGCATGCTTTACAAACATATGAAATGCAAGTGCGACAATCCTAAAACGTCCTCTAAAATACTTGATCGAATTGGTGAATGAAGTATGCCTTTATAGCAAGAACCGGGATTAAATGTGTACAGACAGATAAAATTATGAACAAGAGCTAAATGGTTATACCTGTACCAACGCCAATTTAGTGACCTCGAACATGCTTGGATTTGGATATGATGGCAGAACAATTTAGTGTCAAAATGGAATACATTCCACTTCTGTTGATTGTCAGGTCCCACATACCACTGCTTTAAAAATGATTTTTAGACATTTGGCACACGTTCTTTAGCCGTAAGAATATCTCAAAGAGAGAAGGAAAACTTTGTCTTCACCTCACAAAAGTGTTGACCTGAAGCTGACCTTCTAGTCCTGCAACAATTTTCTTTCAAGGGTTACATCCATTTAATTCTGATTCATTTAATATAAGACAGTACCCTTCAGAGAAACTTAGCAAAAAGCAGAGCAATCAACTTAAAGATAGTCTAAGAAAGAAGCAGAATGTAGGTTGTTGATGTCAGAGAATCAGAGATACAGATGATACAATTTAATCATTTTTCTGCACCAATACAGTTTGTTAAAAGGAGAATCATACAGAAAGGAACCAAATCTAATACATTTGACCATGCAGATTACCTGGGTCTCTCAAGAAGACGCTAAAACATCCCACTTAGTAATAGTAGTCAGAATTCCAAAATTTAATGTGTAATGATGCTTCCTCGAAGACAAAAAGTATAGACACTGCTTTACTGAAAGCTTCATGGATGTTATACATATCAGGCATTTATTAATATCTGATAAGTAAATCTATTTTTTCCATGAAAGATAACAGGACCACACTGCAAATTGGAGGTCCTCTGCATTTCCCCACAATTAACATAGATTGGAAACAAATTCAAGTTTTCACATGGTTTAGCTCCACTAATGCCATGACCATTAGAAGCCAACGCTTCCAAATTCTCCATATTTTCCTGCTCCTAGAGAACATTGAACAAGGCAGACTAGGTAACAATAGAGGGGGCAATTCCTTCTCCGATCATTTTATCTTTCAACTTGGAGGCTTCAGTGGTATTACCAGCACTGCAATACCCACCAATCAAAATATTATAAGTAACAACATTAGGAGCTAATCCCTTCTGGTGAAGTTTATTGAACAGCTTCTGCCCTCTATCAAGGTTTCCTGATTTACACAAGCCATTTATAAGAGCATTATATGTAGTAATGTTAGGAACAAGACCCCTATTCAGCATCTCATCTCGTAAATTGAAAGCCTCATCCACATTACCATTGGCTGCTGTGGCATGAATTATGGTACAGTAAGTATAGTTATCAGGAGTAAAATCTCCAGGCAACAAAGTAGATATAAATTGCCTAGCATGATCAACCCTCCCAGACCTGCACAGTCCCAGAATAGCTATATTATAGACAAAATTGTTGGGAAGTGAGAAACCTTTTACACCTTCATCGAGAAAATCCACAATTTTATGAATTTCTTCATGTCTAATGTCAGTTGAGCAAAGCTTACCAGTAGAGTTGGGAAAAAGATCAAAATTGACTAACTTCTGTAACAGCATGTTTGCTTCATTTATCCTCCCAAGTCCATATAAACTACTGATAATTTTAGTGTAAATAATTATATTGGGGGTGAATCTTTTTCCAATCATCTGAAAGAATTCCCCAAAAGCTTTGTCAAGCTTCCCCTCATTAAACCAACCAGCAATTAGGGCTCCATAAGTAACAATATTAGGGGAAAGTCCTCTACTCTGCATCTCAGCTAAAATGTCCATTACTTTACTCAACTTCCTAGACTTGAAGGCTCCATCTATCAGAGAATTATACATTTCAATGGAAGGAAATATTTCTTCTCTCTCCATTAACTCTTTAATTTTGAAAGCTTCCTCAACATTTCCAACTTTACAATATCCATCACTCAGAGTTCTATAAGTAATTTCATCAGGTGACCATCCAAGCTCTCTCATCCTATTGAAAATTTTCTCTGCTTCAATTATCTTGCCCATCTTGCACAATCCATTTATCATTATATTGAAAGGAAAACAGCTTTTAGCAAAATCTCTTGCTAAGATATCTTTCCACAACTTTATAGCCCCGTCAAAATCTTTCATTTTGAAAAACCCATTAAGCAGAGTACAATAGCCAACCTCATCAGGAGATAAGCCTCTTTTTATCATTAAATGCCAAAGATGTAGGGCATCCCCAAAAGCACCTGCCTGACATAAACCCTTGATTAGAGTATTATATGTAACAACAGTTGGATCAATTCCGTCCTGAAGCATCTCATTGCAAAGCTTGAAAGCCTTACTTGTACAACCAGTACTACAGTACCCATCCACTAGAGTATTATAAGTATAACAATCCGGCTTTAGATTCCAAGCTACCATATGCTTTAGCAATCTCTCCGCTTCATGAATTTTACCAAGTTTACAGTAACCGTTTATCAAGGAATTGCAAACGAACACATTCACCTTCAAGCCTTCCTTCAACATCTCATCCTGAATCCTAATAGCATCATCAATTCTACCGGTTCGACAATACCCATCTAACAACACACCATAAGAATGCTCATCCACAACCACAGAGTCCTCCTTCATATACTGGAGAACCTTCTCTGCATACTCCATCTTAGATTGCTTGCAGTAACCCTTAATCAACATTGTATAACTAATCACACTTCTCGAAATCCCTCTCCCACACATCGACTTTAACACCCTTTCTGCTCCTTCCATATCTCCCAAATTAACATACCCATCAATCAAGCAATTGTAAGCAACAAAGTTCAGTTCAAAACCCAAACCCTCCATTTCTTCGATAAACTCAGCAGCTCTACCAACACATCCTTCCTTGCAATACGAGTTCACCATTATTGCGCATGTAAAAGCATCAGGAACAATCCCATGCCTAACAACCTGCTCAAAAACAAGACTGGCAGTGTGATATTCACCATGCTTAACCAAATTACTCAACAAGCAATTACAAGACCTCAAGCTAGGCAACCGACCACACTTACCCATATTGTCAAACACATACAATGCATACTTTGTCATGCCACACTCAGCATAAACCTTGAGAATCATATCGAAAACAGTGGGTGAAAATGTAAACTCCCTGTAAACCCTAACGAGCTCATTCCAAACCGTAAAGGCCAAGTAACTATTTTTACATAAACCTACCAATTCCTTCAAATGGGCTTTGGTTTCATTGTACATTCGAGCTTTTGACAGTATATGAACAATTCTACAGTAAGACTTTAAGCTGGGCCTGAAATTTTGTTGCTTGGTGGCCAACTTGAAAAACCCTAAACTGGCATTAGGGTTTAGCCTGAGCTTTCCGAGAACGGAGTCTAGGAGCTGATCGGAGAAGTGGAAGGAGAGCTTGGTAAGGGCATCGAAACGTTGAAGAACGAGGAGGTGGGCGATCCGGTTGATCAAATCGGGTCGGGTCAGCTTGGATTCGTCACGGAGCTTCCAGCGAGGTGAAGAGGACACGTGGACGCGAGCAGAGGACGTTGAGAAGTACCTGATCATTTCATCACAGACGTCGATGGCCCGTCTTTCACTGCTCTGTGTGATTGTGGGTTTAGGCAAAAGGAGAAGAAGAGAGTGAAAAGACAGAAAAGGGTTTCGAGAAAAATAGATTCAACCGGATAGAAGGAGGGACATACTTGTAATTCCAAGTTAAAGCAACATGTTTTCGAAGACGCATAGTTTTGTTACATTTTTAAAAATTATAAGTAAAAAATATACGGTGATGTAAATTTTTTCGTCTTACTTAAATATATTGCCTCTGTTAATCTCTAAATTAAATTTTGATTTTTTATATTTTGGTTTCTAATTTTATTTAGAATAAATTTCCAATTGTATAAAGAGATATTCAGATTGTGTAAAAAAGAACATCGTTTGTTTTTTAAAAAATGTTTTAGGAAAATAACTGTCAAACATCTAATTTTGAGAACTATTTTCTTTCTTAATTCTTATGGCGGAGAAAGTTTCCACAAGTTCTTCTTAATTCTTTTATATTTTTTCTTTCGGACAAAGAAGTGACAGTATAATAATAAGAGAATATTCCATTCGATTTTTTTTTAAAAATTATACTGATTACAATTTAATTTTTTAAATTTTAAAAATTATAACTAATACCTTTATGAGGATTCTATAAGAATATTCATCATAAATAAATAAAAAATTCTATAAAAAATTTGCATGAAATTATATTAAAAAATGTGAATGAAATAATAAAAGAAAAAATAAATAATTATTTAAAATCTATAAAGAAATTGATAATATTTTAAATTGAAATGATCAATTATAGTCAAGTTAATTTTCAAAAGAGATAAACTAAATTAATTCTAAACATAATGATAAAGACTTTTTTTTTCTTCATCATAATTATACCAACTTTTAATAAATCTAATGTATAATTAAGTACATAATCTTTTTTTATGGTCACATAAATAAGGGATCTTTTTTTTTTTTTGCCGTTTCATAAATAAATAATTTTTTTTTTCTTTTGGACATTTCAATGTTTGCCTTTGCTATTTGTCATTCCAAAAAACAAACATTGCACAAATCCAAAATTGAAAAACAAAACGCCCTCCTCGCATTTCCCGCGGAATCAGATGGAATATTCCTAACAACCTAGAGAGAGAGAGAGAGAGAGAGAGAGGAGTTGACATTGTTGCTCTCCTTGTACAACAAACCTTGGTTCATTGACTATCTCCCTTTCCTGGTCCCACCCCCACTTTCCCACTTACAATTTTCTCTCTTCCCAAACAAAAAATAATAATAAAAAGAGAGAAAAAAATATCCAATTACAATTTCTCTAAATAGTTCAGACGAAGATAAATAGGGTTATTATTTACAACTCTTGGACTTGGATATCATATCAAATTTATTGCATAAATTTATCAAACAGTTTTAAATAATTAAATCGCGTACCTTCAATTTTAAAAGATTAAAAATATTCTGACCTGAATATTATTGTATACATATACGATTCTCTCACCTATAAAACGGGTAACAAAGTTTCTATCTTGGTTTTCATATTTCTATTTTTTCTTTATCCGTTTTCGGATATTTTTTCACATTAACACGGTCTCTTTCTCTTTCTCTTTCTCTCTACCAAAATTCTGATTAATGGAGTCTGCTGGTGGGTCGGAAAAGGGTCCGGTGACATGTGGGTCGTGGATCCGAAGACCCGACAACGTGAACTTTGTGGTATTGGGAACTTCCAGACGTGGGGATTCTTCCCCTTCTCTGCTCCAGATCTTCTCCTTCGATCCCAAGACCACTTTTCTCTCCTCCTCTCCTCTGGTCTCTATCTATAATTTCTTTCCATATATTTATATATTTATTGGGAAGTAAAACTGTTTCGAAAAGAGAGGAAAAACAAATTTCATTTTTTTTTGTTTAGCTTTGTTTTTGAAAGCATGGAAAACAAATTTTTTTTTTTCTTTGTGTATATTTCTTGTTAGTTGTTAATGGGTAACTTTTTTTTTATCCTTTAGAAAAGCAGCACGGACTAGAAAGATACTATTTTTTTTTTTTTTCTAATTTTGTTATGTTTTTGTTGTTTCAGACTAGTTATGTGCTTGAAGAAGTGGAAGGCGATCCTGTTTCATTAGCGGTGCATCCAGGCGGGGAGGACATAGTGTGCTCTACAACCAGAGGTGGCTGCAAGTGAGTTTATAATCGAAAATTTCAATACCCTTTTGGTTATGCTGTCTAAATTTCTTAAAAAATACAGAAACATATCATATTTTTGGTTGTTGGATATGTTGGAATGTTTTGGGATTCAATTGGGAAACTGATAGACTGTTTTTATTTTTTGAGTCAACTTGCTAATCTTTCTTAAAATATCATTTACCTCTCTAGCATAATTACAAAAAAACAATAACCAGTTTGAAAAAATTTCAATTAGTTCCCTCTTTCCGTGATATGGATGGACTAGTTTCATCAATTGTAATCAATTTTAGAGAATAATGAACGATCTAATTGATGAATTTTAATACTGGTTTAGGTTTCCTCTAATTTGGGATAAATTTCAAAGAGGTTGATGAATCATTATGAAATTAACCTTTTTATTTGAATGTTTTGTTGTTTAAGACATATTCTTCTTCTGCTCCTGCCATGGGGCCTTGGGGAGTCTTAGTTTTGTCTAATAGTTGATATTAGATAGCCCTCAAGTTTGGTCACTTAGTCCTCTACCTTACATTCTCAGTATCTCTGTACCCTCTATAGGGTTTAGATGTCTGTGCTTTGTAGTATGACATTTTCTTTTATTTCTTATATGTAGATTGTTTGAGTTGTATGGTCGAGAATCAAATGCAAAGCTATTGGCAAAAGAACTTCCTATTCTGAGAGATGTCGGTCCGCAAAAATGTCTAACTTTTAGTGTTGATGGTTCTAAACTAGCCACTGGTGGTGAAGTAAGCAATAATTTTTTATTTGAATATTTTGTCTTTTTCATATTCACATTTTATGAATGAATGCCTTTGTTGAAACTTATTTAGTCTTAAATATTTCTTGATCAATTATAGGATGGACATCTCAGAATCTTGGAGTGGCCAAGCCTTAGTGTCATTTTAGATGAACCAAGTGCACACAAGTCCATCCGCGATATAGATTTCAGGTGGGGAACAAGTAATTCTTGTGTATTTTTATGCTAGTTTGTTTCTGCAAACCATTAATTATTATGTTTATTACTTTTTCCGTTGAATAGGGTCACAAACAATATGGACAATAGTTTTTTCAATATTGGAATTATTGTTGTAGTGATAGCGGTGCTTGAGATGAAATGCTATTAGACAAAAGGATTTCAATGAATCAGTAAACTTATCATTGAACCCTTTCAATTTTGGTCCAGTGTTCTATGATTTATTTCACTTGTTTATAAGTTGCATAAAATGGTGGTTGGTTTTACAGATTTCTATAATAGTGTCAATTATGGTATGGATTGAAATTTTGAAGGAAATATTTTCACTTTCCAAATCAAGTTGTTTAATTGTTTGGCCTTCTTTGTTTATCATACTGTAGCTTAGACTCAGAGTTCTTAGCTTCAACTTCTACTGATGGTTCAGCAAGAATATGGAAAATAGAAGATGGTGTTCCTTTGACTACTTTGACTCGCAAATCAGTATGTATAATCTTTCCATTTTTTTTTTATATATATATATATATATATATTTTTATCTTTGGTCATTTTGCTGGTTTGCTCTTATCTTGGTGTTTTATAGGGCTTTTGTTTCCTGCAGGATGAAAATATCGAACTATGTCGGTTTTCCAAGGATGGAACAAAACCATTTCTATTTTGCACCGTTCAAAAAGGTTTTTCATCCTTCCTAAAGTAAAAAATGTACACTACTCTACCTTATTTTCTAGTTTTTTATGTTTTACTTGCATTTATTTCACAGGCGACATAGCTGTCACTGCTGTTTGGGACATCAGTACATGGAAGAGAATTGGGCATAAAAGGCTACTTGGAAAGCCTGCTTCTGTAATGTCCATCAGCAAGGATGGGAAATATCTTGCTCTGTAAGCTTTTAACATTGCAATTTGAAATATTGTTGTCTACTAGCTAGGATGTTGTGACAAATAAGCACAACTCAACTACTAGTTACTTCTGGTTATCTGATACAGTAGGGAATATCAAAATTGGTGTGAAATTTGGTGCTTTAATGAGTTGGAAAATCTTTATTAGAGCGATGTACATATGTTAGATCTTTTTTGATATCTTTCGGCCAACGTGTCATTTTGTTTTTTGGTTATTCAACTACAGGGGGAGCAAAGATGGAGATATATGTGTGGTTGAAGTAAAGAAAATGGAGATTTACCATCGGAGTAAGAGGCTACACCTGGGTAATTGCATTGGAATTCTCGAGTTCTGTCCCAGTGAAAGGTAACATGATCTTGGCGTTAAGGATCTTTTAATTATTACTGGACATAATTTTGGTTATCTATGTAACAATTGCTGATTGATTAATGCCAAAAGATTGAATGATCCTTTGACGTTTATAAAATATAATGCATTATCTATAACTATAGTTCTGGTTTGCATATCAGTTCCCTGACTATTGTGGATATACTCATATAGATATACAAAAATAATTACTCCACTGTTTCCTTTAGTTGTTATTTGGAACGATTTCCACTATTTATGTAAAACTGAAAGAGATTCTTCTTCAAAGGCCATATGTCCGTGTGTTGGTGCTTGATAACAATTTGTGCTCCTTGTTCCTCTAGATATTTATTTTGTGAGACATTTGCATAGTAACTTGAATTTTTCTCTGCCAATGTTATGAAAATGCTCTTGTACATGTCTTTCTTTCCTCTTCTTCCTCTGACATTATCAATCCCGTTCTTCGTATGCTTGGCATTGAATTATGTTTTTCCCATTCTCTAGAGTGGTGCTTTTATTGATCTTTTAGAACATAATTTAAATTAGATCCACCGGGGAAGTTAGAGAGTGTGAACTTTGGTGTTCAATGGTCTAACCTACGCTAGGGTTCTGGTGTCCATTTTCAAAGTTTGCCAATCTAGATCTCTTCCTATTGATAAGGTCATGTTTTGTTCATGTTCAAGTTATATTCTTTTATTACAGTTTCTATATCCACTGTAAATGGGAACTATACCATATTATATTTATCTGAGACATTGCAGTTTTTGAAATTAGAACTTGAATAAGCCTATTGCAGTCATTTTTTAGATTATTAAATCTGTTTCCCCAATTGGTTCTTGGCGGCTCAGTTTATCATTGTATCGTTGCAGGGTTGTTCTAACTACTTCTAGCGAGTGGGGAGCTGTGGTGACAAAGCTAAATGTTCCTGCAGATTGGAAAGGTAAACTCTCTTCCTCTCTCTCTCAAAATATTTGATTGACACATTTTTTCTTAACCTGTTTTTGTCGTGAATGTGCAGAGTGGCAAATCTATCTGCTGCTTTTAGGATTGTTTTTGGCATCAGCAGTTGCGTTTTACGTGTTCCTTAAGAATGCTGATTCATTTTGGCAGTTCCCCGTTCGTCGGAGTGAACAAGCAACAAGACCAAAATTTGAAGCTTACTTAGGAGACTCACAGTCTTCTGATCATGATCCATTTGGTCCAGTAGATATGTGAGTGAGGATTTGTATAAATTCTGTCCCTCCAAAGAAAAATGGGGAATTTTTAGCATGAGCACAAATGGGTACAAAAATTATTATGTAAAAGTCACAAAGGCTGTCTAGTTTAAATTTAGACATGCTATTCAACCCTGGAAACATAATTATTATTTTTATTTTGATAAAATTGTTGCAAAATTGTAGGCTGTTGCTTCTCTCTCTCTCAGAGTGCTTGTCACATAAATTTTTATTTAAACATTATTTGCCAGCCGAAATTCCTTTGTTTTAAAAAAGAATTCAAATAAAATCATTGTATGTTTGGGTCTCCGAGACCATAATAGGCTACAGGCAATATTCGTCTAGCGCAGACATGTTTTCTGGTTTGAGATGATGAGGAAGAAGAAAGAGTAAATCAAAATTAAATTTTAAAACTTAAAATTATAATTTCTTTCAAGATTCTTCTATAGCTGCACTTATTGAATGAGACTTTGGCATTACATTCAGACTATATCTTATCGGCTTGATGAGCTGGTTTGTCTAGCCAGCTTTCGGCTTCATAACCAATTTTTCGTCCATGTTTGACATGACCAAATAGGGTTTGACTGAAATATATTGTTTAAAAATGGATGACCGAAGAGAATGGCATGCTTGACATTTCAATCTTCCATCATTTTCTTTCCCAAGTGGTAGAAATAAGCAATTCGATAAAAGGAGATGTGAATCAATGAAGAACGTCTTCCTTTGAGATCACGTTCGTAGAGAAATGCCTTGAATAAATTCTCGATGAACGTTTCTGAATCTTATGTTCACCTTTTCAATGTCAAATCGTTTAATGAACGTTAGGCATATGGATAAAATTTCTGCTCGGACATCTCTTTCATCTTCTTTAGTAAAGTGTTAGTCCATTTGCTCATTTGGTCATGACATAATTTTTATTTTTATTTTGGCTTCTACATAATAGTTACATAAATAAATTATTTTTTACTCGTTCTGATTAAAAAGTTTCTGAAAAACTGAAACATTTCTAAAAAATTATTTAAATATTGATTATGGCCTTTTAGAAACTCTACTAAGCAATGCCTTAGTAATATTTTGCAATGACATACTCAAACAAATGAGCAGTTACTATGGATTTTAGCTATAAAAATGTTGACTTTTAGCTGAATGAACCAAAATTGGAGCTAATACTTTTGAATTTCATAAAAATTAGCATATAATGTAACTAATTTTGATAGCAAAAAAGCCCAAATATATATTGATGTTATAGTTTCCAGTTGCAATTCTCTTTTGCTACAAACAACCAAATTAACTCTAATTAAGATTATAGACCTGGTGAAACCTTTTGAAACATGAAACTATAAACTAAATGCACAGTACAAGCTTAAAAAGTTAAAAAACCATATAATATCTGCCATTTATAGGGCATGTAGATAATAGACATAAGAACCCTCTGAAGCAATTAGAAAAAGAAGCAAACTATTTAAGTAAGATCCCAAAATGGTTATATTATGTATTTGAATATGGAAAATCAGAAGACCCTTCCTTCTTGTCCTTCATGTCCTTCCTCTCATTTTCCATCTTGCCTATATCCACCTCAAAACAAGAAACCCGCCGAGGGTATAAACGTGAAAGGTAACCAAGTAATTCAATAACTCGAAACTGAAGTGAGACTTTTGATTATTAGAAAAGATACAAAAAAATATGGTTACAAAGACTGATTTGTTCCTAGTTTCTATACCTATTTTACGAAAGAAAAGCTACAGGTTACCACTAAAAGGAGTTACCAAAAAAACAAATGGGCATCCCCTTTAATTTTCACTTTCACATGTACAAGCTCTAAACTATAAGATTATACATAACTCATCATTTCTGCTCCATGTTATCATAAATCGCATTCAAATGCTACAATAAAATGTAGTACTACGGTTCCACAAGTTTTTCTCTACAACAATACAATAAAGCATTTGTTTACTTTTTTTTTTCTTTTTTTTTCCGTCTAATTATTTACTAGAAAATAATTTCTAAAATAAAAGAGTTAGGACCAAAAAATTATTATCCTGAAAAAGTTAAAAAGCAGATTGAAACTTAACAACTATCAAAACCGTTAATGCTATAACCCAAGCCTGCTGGATGGCAGAAACATTAGGACCAAAAAATTTTGTGTGTTAAATTTGTAGAAATTCTTAATTTTTTGGGAAGTTCTTTCCACCAAGTACTATTTGAATAAAATAGTTGCATGAAAGGTTGTAGGTGAAGATTAAGTTTAATAAGATTAATGTTTATTTGACAGGAGTGCATAAATAAATGGTTTAAAACTACTTTCAATTAATGCTTTCTTCTTTATACCGATTTCTACTTTAAAACTCTATCATTTTCTGGATTTAATCTTGTAAAAATGATGATAACTTGTGAGATCCACATGTCATCATTTAATAGGCAATAGGATTAATATATTTGAAATATGTACTTGTTCAAATGCATTTTTTCAATATTAATATGTTGAACATGAGTAATGATTATGAGTTATAGGCTTATATCACTTCTTTAGAAGATAGCTATATATGAATGTGTTATTTTAGACTTTTGAAAATAAATTATATTATTTGGCTTTCAAAATATGAGTTTGTCCATAAAATATAAAAATATAATGTATAATTGACTCTATTATAAAGCAGTCCATTTGCCTTGCATTCAAATTCTTATTTTTATTTTCATAAATAAATAAAAAAATCTTCTTTTTACCTTTCTTGATGAAGGAACAAGTTACTACCGTATCAATATAGTAGACATGAAAAATTATGTGTTTATCCGCTTTGATAATTTCATTTTGATATGAATTGTAACTTCTTGAGTACCTAATTAGTCATTGAGATGCTAAATCGAAAGTTTTTTTTGGTAATCTACTAAATTGGAAGTTTTCTTAAAGCGTTTTATTGAAGAAAGAAAAAATAAATAATAAACATGGTACTTTTAGGCAACTATCACTTTTACATATCAGTCGCCTTGCACGTGGGCTAAACCTAGTATGTAGAATTAAATCATTATAATATCACCTCATACCATATATATGCTTCACAACTTTATTGGCAAATCTCAACTGCTGCTTAATCACGTATGAAAATTCAGCTTAAGTAATAGCTTTGAGATTTAATATTACCTTTTTTTTTTGTGTAGAAGATTTAATATTACCTCCATCAAAACCTAATGCTTCAAAATTGTCAATCTATTCGTGTACAACTTATGTCAATCAACTAGGAATCGCATGTTTTTCTTCACAATTTAGAGCAACAAATCAAGTTCCAACTAATTCTATATGATATTAGCATTCTGATTCCCCTTGTTTATTCTATTTTGCATAATTTGGTTAATAATTTACTTTACAATAATTATATTCTTCTAAGGTTTTTGTTTGGATATCCACAAACACAGACACAGCTAGCTTAAGAAAATAATCTTTGTCTGGAAAATTCTATAGTATTATTTATTTATTTATTATCAAACTAATAAAATGCCATTTTGGAATATCAATATGACATCGTTTTGGGTCGTTCTCAACTTTAAAACGGATTGCGAGTTGACTAATTTGACTAAATTGGGTTACGCGACCCGGTTGTTTGATCCGTTGGAATCTTATAATTTCGGCCACAATTTTCAATAAAATTTATCCCGTTCGCTTTGTCTTTTTATTTCCGATGAAGCTCATAGATCAATTTGGTGCAATATTTATTGCAATTTTATACCCAACTCAAATTACATAATGCACAGGTTTGAGATCATTTTTCTACTATTTATGAGCATTTTGTCAATTTAATCATGCAATTTTCTATCATTTTCAACTAAAAAACAAATTACAACATATTATAATATAAATTTAGTCTAAAATATAAATTATATAGAAAAAATATATGTTTTTTTTTTAATTTTTGTTTCTCACTTTTTAGGAAAGAGAGAATAAAGGAGGTGGAGGACTTGGTCAGGAGGGAGCTGGAGGAGGCAGAGAAGGTGTCGGCAGGGACGAAAGCTCTGGCAGTAGAGGAGAGGGTGTCGGAGAGAAAGGAGGTGATGGGGTCTCTCTCTCGGGTCAAATTTGAAGTATGACGTTTGAGGTTGATATGGCTTTTTTTTTTAAATTGTTGTTATCGGTTTTTTAGGAGTGAGAGAAGAGAGAAAGGTGAGAAAAATATGGTATTTTGGAAGAGTAAAAAGATAATATTTGCCCCTGCACATGACTAACACGTGAGGTTAACGGAGATTTTTGAACTGAAATGGACATAAATATCAACAGTGATATACTTTGGCGAGTTCAAGTATTGGAATGCAAAAAAAAAAGTTAAAATATCAATTTGTCACATCCGATATAATTTAAATATATCTGGTATAAATATCTTTTTTTTTTTTGGGTAGAAATAACCTTCTGTTGTACATAAAGTTTTATACAAGAAATTCAACCAATTATGTGCAACATTGAAAATGAATATTACTTATAAATCTTAGTTTCTTCTATGTTATCCAGCCAATTGTATAATCTTAATTTCCTTTGCATTATTCATCTTGATCTTTTAACTCTCTAAGCTTTTGATCTTGATCTGACATTAAAATATTACTAGGTTAAAGAATTGGGGATAATTTTTTTATGAAGACCAAATAATAAGTTGGTTAAAAGTTTACTATTGGTTGTTATATTTCCAATAATAGTGATGGCAGACATTAGAGACACAGAAAACATATAGCTTAGTGGTAAGAGCCGGCCAAACTTTCAAATCTACGAGTACTAGAGTTAAGGTTCGAGTCTTGGTAGTTACATATGGACTTAAGTGCTTCTCTCCGCCCTACAGCACGAGAGAGAGGGAAATTTTATCGACATGTGCTCCCATCAATACTTCATGAACTTATGACTCCGCTACAGGTAAATCCTGCGGACTCTTATCGGGTTAAAAAGATGCATGAATCTGCCTACTCGCTAAATATTTCATGAACTTATGACCTCACTACAGGTAGAACCTTGGTTTGCCTGGCCCTTTTCATGATGAAAAACACACTTTTAAACATTTATTTGTAATTTTATTTTTATATTTTCTTAAATTGTTAGTTTTCTTACATTGATATATATTATATATAAAGGCTTTGTTTTTATTTATTTATTTTAACTGTTTATTGCAATCCGTTACATTCATGTCACCAAACATTCATGTCAAACAATAGAATTAAAATTTCGTTTGCTCATAGAGATGGAGGTGATAATTTAATTTAGCGCGAGTAACTGGTAGATGTGTCAAATTTAAACACACAAAATTATATGAAACAAACCGGTATA
>QANX01004551.1:0-10901 GCA_003254975.1 Ochetophila trinervis
TTATAATTTTCAGTCTATATATAAATGGCTCAGAAAATCTATACAAAAAGAGATCCATTAAACTATATTTACAACTTCATATTGTGATATGCTTGAAAAGTTTACACCAACATGCATGGAAAGGAAAAGTAATTAAAAAAGAATGATGTGCAACCAAAGCAAATGTCACCTACATTGGTTTTACCGTTTGATTCAGCCTAAAAGTCCACAATTTCACCAATACTGCAAGTCTGCAATACATAAGAGACAGATGGAGGACCAAGATCAACATGCATATTTTAGGATATATCAAAAAGTACCTAAAATCCCATTCAATTCATTCAAAGAAAACCCCATATATATTGGATTTTAAACTTGGAGTTAGCAAAATTTTGTAAACAAAATCAAATGAATTAAACTGTAATTAAAATTGAAAAAAAAAAAAAAAAACTTGCAATTCCTAAAACTAATAATACATAGTAGAATGAGCATATGAAGGGAGAATTTGCAAACTCATAGATAAGTTTGAGCAATCCATGAGAAGAGCTGCAACAAAGAGCATAGGAAATTTTTTACATCAGTATAAGAGATATTATTATATCATATTAAGGCTTTCAATATTATAGTATCAGTAGTTGAATGACTTAAATATATACCCAAAGGTCCATTGGTACTACTAACATATGTACTCCATATAATCGGATGCATAAGGAGTTTAAATCCATAAAAATATTAAGGGAAACTAATAATACAGAGGATTGCTCCAATTCTAAAACTTTGATTGGCTTGTTTTCTCTAAAAAAATAAAAATCAACAATATCACTAAATAAATAAAAGGGTAATTTCAGTCAAAAAAAAAATTTAACCTTCGTTGACTAGTCTCGTAACTCTTTAAACTGACAGCAGGGCAGATATTGCAATAAGAGTAAAATTGAAAGGGAAGTATATGAATTTATGAGAAAATGGATAGCGCATACATTAACAGCTACTAGTTACTTGAACCTTGTCATAGTCCAGAATGACTCAAACTGCATCAATAATGTTACAAACATCAAATTGTTTACCAAATTTATTTACTCAATAAATAATATGATTAATTATGTGATAATATTTCAAGTGAAGCAGCTCACCGGCTCAATCGATCATAATCCAGGGAATGTGAGAAATCTTGTTCCAGTCTTTTCCATTCTCTCTGTGACACCTTTCCTTCAAGATATGACAGTTGTGGATGCTTAAATGGGCAAGAGAGTTAGGCAACCCTTCTTCTGGTAGCTTTTGCAAATAAGAGCACCACTGGATGAGAAGGGATTTGAGAGAGGTGAGTTGTTGAAGCCCTTTGATGTCCAGTCTTGGAAGTCCATATATTGATGTAAAGACATTAGACAAGAGTTGAAGGAAGCAACCCTTCCCCTGGAAAGGATTCCACACTCATTTCTGATGGCAAAGTACTTTAAGAACTTGGAGTGTTTGCAAATTCCACTGCATTCTGTTTGCAATGAGTTTAGAGCTGTTTTGAATCCTGAGTTGAGCCAGATTAGAAGGTAGACCACCTTCAGGGAATAACTCCATTTCTGGACAATCAGAGATTCCCAAGTAGGGCAAAGATGTTAGGAAGTTATGCATTTTCTCAGGCAGCTTCTTCAGTTTGTTGCAACCTACAACTGAAAGCTGAGTCAGATTCGAGGCCTGCAATCAACCTTCAGGGAAATATATGATATTGTGGCTTTTCTTGGCTTTTCTTGATTTCCAGACTTGATAAGTTCTGGCATAGCAGACCGTCTGACAGTGAGAGATTCTAGATTTTCACAACCTTCAATGTCAAGATTGTTAAGGTTGGGAAAGAAATCCAGGGGAAAGAATTTAAGTGAACCACAACTATTTGACATATATATGAACCTTTTGAATGGATATGGTTTTGAGTGAGTTGTGCATTGGGAATTCTAGTTTCTTGCAGTTCTTGATTTCTAGTTCTGTCAGGGTAGCAGGCAGACAACCTGAGGGAAAGGAAATCAGCGGTTAATCTGTCCAGACCACATGGCCGATTAATGCCACTCACTTCACTTATTTCACTCTCCAAAATGTCTCACAATTCTCTCTTTTACATGGGAACTAAACTAACTTAAAATTTAACCAAACTAAATACACAAATTCGCTACTTCAAATACAAAAAACTAAACCAAAATAACACAAATTTTGCAGCCTTCCTCTTCTCCAAGTCCGACTGGCTTTGAATTCCAAGAACACGAGCTTTCACACACAATAAAAATTGTAGAAGGGTGCGCAAACAAGCTGCTTCAAAAATAGAATCAATTCTTGCAATGGGAAAAGACCTTTCAATAGCTAGATGACGCACCTTCTCCATCAGAAGTTCCTCTGATAATGTCAAACACTAACTCCTGGATACATTTTTAGCTAAATCATAAATAAGATCATGCATGACGAAGCAAGGTTCTATTCCAAATGATTAGTCTCCTTTCAATCTGATAATTTGAATCTTTTCATTCAGTTCTTTCTGATTTGAGAAAAACACATTCATACACAACTTTAAAGAAACACCAGAAATAAAGATTAACAACAAAACAAAATCTTTAACCAGCAACAAAAGCTTAATGAGAAACCTTTGTCTCAAGCTTATCTAAAGCAACCACATTAAGTCTGCCTCTAAGATACAAATAAATCCAGAGGTTGTACGTACTATAATAATTTTTTAAAGTAAAAATTACGTTAATTCATAAATTAAGAATTGATTTGGTGTCTCAATGAATATATCTAGAGAACTCATTATACTACAATGTCCAAAGTTTGCTATAAAGTAATTCAACTTAAAAGAAATAAATGAGGTTTTATCTACCTAAAAATACACTAAATCATTAAAAAATATAACACCAGCTACAAATATCTTGATCACTGCTATAGTCTATACATAGATATCTTTAGAATATCTATACAAAAACAGATACTTTCAAACTATGTTTACAACTTCATAAGCTTGAAAAGGTTACACATCAACATGAATGGAAAGGAAAAGGATTTTGAAAAGAAGAATGTGGAACCAAGCAAAATACACTCCAATCGCTTTTACCCTTTGATTCAGCCTAATAGTCGCAAGTCTTCAATACAGAAAAGGCATATATAGATGGAGGATCAACAAGCATATTCAAGCATATATTTGCAAAAAAAATAAAAAATAAAAACAACAACAAAAATCCCATTCAATTCATTCAAAAGAAGAAATATTGGTGTGCAGAAGTGAAAGAACAAATAAGCCATCATGGTGACCTTGCTCCTCTATTTTTCAGACCCGAGTAAAATCTGATGTAAATTAAATTTAGAAAACTGTTCAGTGCATTTACAAAAACAAAGAAAAAAAACAGTGAACATAACTAAACAAATTACAAAAACAGAAACAAAATAGCTTTGCTAAAAGAGATTTATAATTTATAAAAATAATATCCAAAATAAATAGTTAAAATTATGAAGATAGCATACCTACAAGACATTTAGATACTTGTCTGCACATAACTCATTAAATCAACTCACTATTTATTAGAATCTTGGGGATGTGAGAAATCTTATTCCAGTCGTGTCCTTCCTCCCTCTGGCACCTTTCTTCCAATATAGGAAATCCATAGATATGTAAAGAAGCAAGAGAGGCAGGAAGCCCTTCTTCTGGCAACTTATGTAATTGTGGACATGAATAGATGTATAGCTTTTTGAGAGAGGTGAGTTGTTGAAGCCCCTTTATGTTCAAGATTTTAAGACATGAAAGGTTGTCCATCTCAAGACATGTAAGAGTAGTAGGTAGCAAACCCTCCTCTGGAAAAGATTCCACAAAATTTTCATCACCAATTCTGAAGTGTGTTAGAGCTTGGTGGCTTTGCAAATTCCACTTCATTCGGTTTGCGATGAGTGTAAAGCACTTTCTGACCATAAATTTACCCAAATTAGAAGGTAGACCGGTTTCGTAATGAAACCCCAACAATGGACAATCACATACCCTCAAAAATTGCAAAGATGGGAGGAGGGTATGCATTTCCTGAGGCAGCCATTCTAGATTCTTACAAGCTACAATTGAAAGATGAGTCAGATTGGGGGCATTCAAACCGCCTATTGGAAAAGATTCAAAATCAGGACAACCATGGAGGAAGAGATGTGATAGAGATGATAGGGTGTTCTGCAGCTAATTTGACATTCTGAGACTATAGAGTTTGTCACACTTATTAATGTAAAGACCGTTAAGATTGGGAAAGAAATCCAAAGGAAATAATTCAAGTGAACTGCAACTGTTTGATATGACAAGCCTTTGAATGGAAGCTTGGAGTGAGTGGTGAAATGGGAATGCTAATTTCTTACATTTCTTGATTTCTAGTGCTGTCAGGGTACTTGGCAAACATCCTCCCGGAAATATAAATGAGGAAGAACAATTACGAATATGCAGACTTTGAAGACAGCGAGTTTGGCTTTTGCTGAATGCCTCAGTCAGTGATATTACACCATGGATTCCTCCAATTTCAATTGATTCCACTGTTTGTGGCAGTTCTTGTAGCTGTAATGTCTTACAATTGACCAACTTCAACTTACGAAGAGCTGGAGTCCTTGGTACTGAAGAAACTAAAGCTTGACTTCCATCAATTATAAGTTTTGTTAAACATGGAAGGCTGTGTGGCAAATCAATGGTAATTAGCCTATCACAACCACTAATGCTGAGTTCCCGAAGCTTAGGGAAAACTTCACCATTTTCAACTTCAATTGACGACCATTCTTCCCAGGCTGACATCGAATGGAAGTGCAAGGTTTCCAATGATATAAATGGCTTTATCATAGAAGAACCATTTCCATAAAACTCAGCTCCCACAGTCACTACTCCATCAAGCTGTACAACATGAAGAGTTTGGAGGGAAGGTAACTGTCCAAGTGGTGGCAAAGAGTTGCAATATTTACATCCTAAAAGTTCAATAGATACTATGTTGCAGAAGGATTGATCTCCTAACCAATTTGGGAATCTTGTACCTCCATATCCAACGATCTTAAGCCTTTTCAAGTTTGTGTCAGGCAATAACTCATCGAGTACATCCCTGTCATGTTTAGAATCACTGGTCTCACCACTCCAACAAAGCCACAACTCTTCAAGACATTTCTTGTTCATCAACCTGACTTCTGCTGCATCCTTGGCTGTTACGACATTCTGTAAATTCATAATGGAAAGTTCTCCGTGAAGGTGTGAAAGCTCCCCCAACTCTCCTATCTTGGCTGCATTATCTTTTCCCACAATGAAAGTACTCAACATTTGAAGACTTTTCAATTTACTTATATGTCTTGGCATCATCTCTAGTTTCTCACACTCACTAATATCAAGATGTCGTAAGTTGATGAGATGATGGATATCTTTTGGCAACTCAATGAGATTTTTGCAGCTTGATAAATACAACATTTGCAAATTATATAACATACACACAGATTCAGGCAATCTTTTGATTGAAGTGTAAGAGAGGTCAAGGTGGCGAAGATGCGTTAGGTCACCAATTGATTCAGGCAATTGATTCACTTTTCTACAACCAGACATCGATAATACTCTCAAGCACCTCAACTTCAAGATTACATGATTCCATACTTCATTAGATAAGTAGTCAAATGAAAATATTGGTAAAAGGGTGCGCAGACCACATGCTTCAAAAACAGAATTAATTCTTGCAATGGGAACAGACCTTTCAATAGCTAGATGACGCACCTTCTCCATCAGAAGTTCCTCTGATTTGTCATCTGACAATGTCAAACAGTGATTCCTGGATACATATTTAGCTAAATCATGTATAAGATCATGCATGATGAAGCAAGATTCTATTTCATTACTCAATCTTTGAAAAAATGACCTTGACACTAACTCATTAAAATATTCATCACCTACATCTTCCATTCTCTTGTTTCTATTTGATTGCAGCAAAAAAATTTCTGCCATCCACAACAAGACAAGTTCATGCTTTTCAAATATGTAGTCCTTGGGGAATATCGAACAAAAAGCAAAACATCGCTTTAGGTGTGAGGGAAGATAGTGGTAACTTAACCTCAAAGCCGGTAGAATATTGCTCTCATTATCCGACAGATCCCAAATCTCACTCTCTGATATTCTTTTCCATTCCTCAACATTTACTGTAGAACGCAAGAGGCCTCCAAGTGTTTTCACAGCTAAAGGCAAGCCTTGCACTTCTTGACAATTCTGCCAAGCATTTCCAGTGCTGGATGTGCAGTAAAATCTTCATTGTGAAATGCATGCTCTGCAAATAATTGCCAGCAATCTTCATCTTTTAAGTGTCCAAGATAACGAGTTGGAACAGTTCGCATGATCTGTGCAACACTTTCATTGCGTGCTGTTACAAGAATCTTGCTTCCATGAGCCCCATGTTTAAAAGGTCTACTCATATTCTCCCAATTAACATAGTTCTCATTCCACACATCGTCTAAAACAATTAAGTATTTCTTCCCCATTAACACCTCTTTCAACTTAATTTGAAGCGAATCAAAGTCTGTGTTATCGTAAGAATGAGACTTGGTTACTGCATGTAGGATTGTTTTTGTTATTGTAAAAACGTCAAATTCTTCAGTAACACAAACCCAAGATTTGAGCTCAAAGTGTTCCTTAACTCTGTTATCATTGTATACTAATTGAGCAAGAGTGGTTTTCCCAACCCCAGCCATGCCCACTATTGGAATCACACATACTTTATTGCTACCCACATCATCAGTTAGCAACAACTTGATTATGGCCTCCTTATCACCATCTCTACCAAAGACCTCAGATTCTTCAATCAAAGATGTCGTCGGTGGTCTTGTTGGTGGTTTCTGGCTAACACCCTTAATGAGACCAAGCACATATATTCTTTCTTCAAGAAATTTCAACCTTTTTAGAATCTCCTCCAGCTTGTTCTTCATCTCTCTATTATATGAATCAGCAGAAATGGAAAAGGAACTTTTGAATAACTTACTTGTCTTGAACGTTCCCGATCCAGCTTCCAACTTAGATTGCTAAGCATGAGTTGTAATCTCATCCAAGAGATCGTCTGCGTGGTAGGAAGCTTCTTCAAGCTCATCCAGCCACTGCTTGACATTTTGGTTGGTGATCTGCTTCTCCTCAGCATCATCGAGCACTGCATTAACAGCTGACAATACAGTCTTCAAATTGTTGATGAGCTCATCACTGAATTTCTTTCCTCGCAGGTAGTCCACCACCTCTCGGGAAGCCAGCCTATCAAACAGCACTTGAAGGGTAGCAGAGAGGAAAGCTCCACCTACCAATGAAGCAGCCATATTCTCTTTAGAATGAATTTGCACAGCAGGACAGACTGAAAACAGAAATCAAATGGTAATGGAGATAACCAGTAATGCCCTTTATTAGTTTTGTCATTGCAAGTCAAATAATTCAGTTGTTCTTTTCTTACTTTGTCCAATAGTTCATATACAACCAATTATAGGTGCACTTTAAATTTCATTGGTTGGAATTGGTCCTTGTGGTGGACCAATAGCATTGATAAAATATGAAGAAACTTCCAACTTGTATTAATTTATTGTCTTTTATTCTATGTTTTCTTCCCTTTTTTAACTTTGTCGTAATATGAAACTATTATTTTGCCAGAGAAAAATATAAATAAATAAGTTAAATAATCAGTTTGCATCTAAACTTAAGGTTCTATATAATAAAATTTGCTCTGTTATATAATCTAATACTAATAAATCCAGAGGTTGTACGTACTACAATAAATTTTAAATTAAAAACTACATAACTTCATCAATTAAGAACTGATTCGGTGTCTCAGTGAATATCTAGAAAACTCATTTTACTACAGTTTCCTAAGTTTGTTATAGAAATAATTCAATTTCCTCAGTGGACATCTCCACTTATTGCTCAATTCTACTACAGCTGTTGGCTGTTGAACTTTGAAGAACATGGATTGCTTAATCACATTGTGGCGGACCTCACACGTCTGTGTTAATTTAAAGTAAAAGAAATACAATTATTAGAGAGGAACTTTTGAACTTTACTAAGGTCTTGCTGGGAGAAAGCTAATGGCAATGCAAGAACCATATGTGTTCGGACAGTTGTCCAAACTTTTCATTTTTAAATTGCATAGCACTTGGCATGGTTGGTGGAGTTTGATTTCCATAGATTGATTGATTATTGTGATGGATCACACAGTGCATTATAAAAGCTAGAAAAACAATTTATTATATGGAACTTTAACATCTAATAATCCAAAGAAATTTTTTACATTTTATTTCTTTTTCTCTTCTTTCTTTTCGCTTCATGCTTATAAAAAGAAATCAATAGTGACCACAAGTTTTCATCAGGCCGTCTACTCATATGTTGGAACGCAGCCATTCATACAAAAGCATGGTGCTCCAGAATATTCCTTATATAACAAATGTAATTTACAGGCTATTTGTCCGTCAACAATTCATTGATTGTTTCATTCCCTTTACCATTGTTGTAGGCATTTTTGGGCCTAATGCCTTATCATTAAAGGTAGTAGAATATATACCTATTTTTAGTGTGGTGGGCCAAATGGTGACAATACTCTAAAGCCCAAGGCCTAAAATACTTTTTGCTAGGTGTCACTAATCTAGGAGGGGACTTTTTGATGTTGAATCTTGGCCATCCAAAGGGAAAAAGAGATATCAGATTTTTTGGGCACAAAATCCTAGGGAGCCACCAACTCTCACCTACCCCCCATCACTCTCACCTACCCCCATCACTCCCATTTCCCCAAAATTCGGTCAACCTTGGTTTGTGTGATTTTTGAGACCACAAAACCCTTGATTTTGACATAAAAATATGATTTTTTGGCTCATTTCTCACGCATGATTCAACACAAAAAGAAAAAGGCACTATTCACTATCTCTCTCACCTCACAAAAACCGGACAGCCCCTCCATTTTGGAAGGACACTTGATTTTTGGTCTCATTTTCTCCCTAGCTTCTCTCCAATTTTTCTCCCCCCTTCCTCCAACTTTGATCCCCCTTTTTTATGCCATTTTTAGTCATTTATGCTCTAAAACTAAGGATGAGGACTGACTTAAGCATCGGAGGGGAAACGNACGAAAAATCGCCACAACATTTTGGCGCCGTCTGTGGGAAACGTTTGTTTCCATCTTTCATTTCTCATGTTTGTGGTTGTTTTTCACTTTTTTCTACCTCGGTGAACCGGTGTTTCCAATGTTTGTGTTCATCTTTTCTTGCATCTTTACTGAGTACAGCTAGCTTCCCGGTGTTTCCACCGTTGGTGTCCTCTTCCTTGTACCTTTGTTGAGTTTGGTTAGCTACCAGTGTCCTTTTTCTTTCATCCTTGTAACCCACGGGTTTTTCAAATGTGCTTGGTGTTATTGTGTTTTGCCAGCTTCTCGGTTTTTATTGGTCCTTAAGCTCGCCTTTTCAGCCTTTCTGTTTAAGGTTCGCAGCTATTTTGCTCTAACACTCGGATGGACTTTTCACACTCTAGCTCCCGGTTAGACTTTCCGTAGGTCTAGTTCTCGGTTTGTCTTGGTGATCCCATCCCTTTCTCGGCTGATAGTTGCGTGGTGTGCTTCTGAAAGTTAAAGTGCTGGTTTCAAAAAAAAAAAAAACATACATATACATACATATTTCACCCTAGCTGAAGCTAAGGTGAACTGAACTGAAGCTGAGCTGAAGCTAAGGTGAACTGAACTGAAGCTGAGATGGACTAAGCTAAAGCTGAACCTAGCTGAAGCTGAGGTGGACTGAACTGAAGCTGAGGTGGACCGAGCTGAAGCTGAACCTAGCTGAGGCTGAATCTGGCCGCAGCTGAACTGAACCGAAGCTGAGGTGGACCGAACTGAAGCTGAGGTGGACTAAGCTAAAGCTGAGGTGGACCAAACTGAAGCTGATGTGGACTAAGCTAAAGCTGAACCTAGCTGAAGCTGAGGTGGACAGAACTGAAGCTGAGGTGGACCGAGTTGAAGCTGAAGCTGAACCTAGCTGAGGTTGAATTTGGCCGCAGCTGAACCTAACTGAAGCTGAGGTGAACTGAGCCGAAGCTGAACCCGTCCAGAGCTGAATCCAACCTGGCAGGAGCAGAACCCGCCTGAAGCAAGAACCCAGGCGAACCAAAGCTAGACCTGAAGCGAGATGACAGACACCCACCCGGAACAGCAAGCCACGTTGGATGGAGCTGAACCATCCAACAGAGAAGCCAGGGGCAAGCACCCCTTGAGAACTAGCTCCTTCCCGAATCGAGGGACATCAATTCCAGCAGCTGAACCGAGCACTATGCCCTCCCAACTGCTACCGCCAGCTCGAAGGCGAAGTGAGAGACGTACTGCCCCGCGCTCGGAGCGAACTCGAATATCCGACTTGGAGAACTGGATGGAGTAGGTCATTGGCCTCCTTGAGAACCAGCAGCGAACTAACCGTGAGCCAATCTCACGAACGATGATGAGCCCAGCTCCAATGGATTCCCCACGAGACCGTGGCGCCCCACGGACTCTTGGAGAAGGGGGAGCACCAGAAGAGGAGCTAGAAACCGCAGCTAGAGGCTCGCGGCAGCATAATCAAAGGATGACAGCGCCAAGAGCTCATCCTAGACTACCACCGAGCGAAACCCGAAGGAACCCCGGGAGGAATTATCCTTCACCTGCCCGCCGGCAGCTAGCCGAGGAGCGAAACAGCTCGCGAACGATATCCGTCAGCGACGCCCTCTCCTCCCCGAATGATGGCCTGGACCTCAGCAACCTCAGGGCTTCCCTTGAGGCCAGGCGGTGAGCACGAGAAGAACAAGGTGGAGCAGAATCCCGGAGTGAACGCAGGAGGCGAACTGAGGTAGATGAAGAAAGAAGGCTCATCCGAGCATAAGAGAGGCAGAAAATCCGTGAGAAGGAGAGGCAAAAAATCCAAGCTGAGGAAAAAGCAAGGATAGA
>QANX01004553.1:0-98309 GCA_003254975.1 Ochetophila trinervis
TGGTCCAGGTCAGTCAGGTGCTCCAAGGCTTTAACACTCTTAACCAACATGTTGTCCACAATAACTTCCATGGTTTTCCTTATCTGCTGGGCAAAAATTTTGGTAACTACCCTATGGTAGGTAGCCCTCGCTTTTTTAAGCCCAAACGGCATTACCTTGTAGCAGTAAAGCCCCCTGTCTGTTATGAACGAAGTTTTTTCTTGGTCTTGCGGGTGCATCTTGATCTGATTGTACCCTAAAAATGCATCACAAAAGCTATATAATTCATTACTTGCCGTGGAGTCCACCAGTTGATCGATCTGAGGCAGGGGGAAGCTGTTTTTCGGACATGCCTTGTTGAGATCTGTGAAATCCAAGCAGACCCTCCACTTGCTATTACTCTTCTTGACAAGAACCACATTAGCTAACCAATCTAGATAGAGCACCTCCTTTATAAGTGCAGCGTCTACTAACTTCTCCACTTCTACCCTGATTGCTTTTTAACACTCAGCGTTGAAGCTCCTTCGTTTCTGCCTGACTGGGCGGAAGTCAAGTTCGACATTTAATCTGTGAACTATGATATCGGGATCAATACCTGGCATGTTGACATAAGACCATGCAAAAACATCTGAATTCTCTTTTAATAATTCGATCAACGCTTCTTTGAGTTCGCCTGAGAGCAGACTCCTAAGCTTGGTTGTTCTGGCAGGGTCGGCCATGTCCAATTGCACTTCGATCAAGTCTTCTACTGCTTATTCTCTTATTTTTTTCCTTCAACTTGTTCTCTCTGCTTTCTGACTAAAAGTCAGGCTGGTCTTCCTCCAACATGATTTCCATTTTCCCAGCTAGCTCGAAGCATTGCTGCTTGAAGGGAGATTTTTTGGGGTGGTGTCTTGATATCAGTACCTCCTCACTCGTTGTGTTGAATGGTGTGAACCTGCCTGGTCTGTCTTTGAGGAATCGAGGTCCTTGATTTCTTTCATTACTGCTTCTTTTATTGCTTACAGCTCCGTTCTTCTGATTCCTTTGTGAGTCATTTCGACCCTCGTGCTCCTGCCTGGACCTCCTCCGTGACTTGATGATCTCTTTCGCTGAAATATACTTGTGTGCCTCCACTAGCATCTCGGAGAAAGTCTAAGGTTCCAGATCATCTCAGATCAGCGTGCCTCCATGCCTTGACTTCTGCTGTGTCCCTTCTGATTTCCTCTTCGAGCAGCCCCCGTTCCTCTACTCTAATGCGAGCTCTCTCCTTATCCAGGTTCCACCGAGTGTGTCATTTTGGTCCCATTACTCTTCGGACTCTGGCCCTGTCATTCTTAGCACGTGTTCTTCTCTTCGCATCAAGGGACGCTCTCAGATTGCTTAAATCCAGGCCTTCATGGGTTGAGAAGAAAGCGTCACTGACTGCTCTGTGCCTGGAACTTCCCTGCCTGTCCTGCGGGTGATATGGAGAGGCTCTGACATCCCTCCTAACCTCTCCATCAAGCTGCTCTGAATGCTTGTGCTTCATGTCATTCTTTCCATGACCTCTGAAGTCATTTTTTGCCGCTCATCCTTCTCTATCTTCCTGCAGTCATGCATGGGGGCATAGGGAATCCACAGGCGTCTGGCTCTTACGTGTCGGAGAAAGTTGGGATTGATGGTTGTTTTGATTCTGCGCCATTTGCCCTATTAGTTGTTCCGAGCGGTTCTCCATGTCGGACATGCGGGTTCTCTTGGATCATAGGGCTACTCTCCTGTCACTACATCTCCGAGGGGGTAGCTACGATAACAAAGCAGTTGGCTCCCTTAGAACTGTGGCTTCCTGATGAGAGATAGTACTTGTCCTTCTTGGCTGCTTGTCCCTGATTTGCCTGTTCGATGGCTTGGCGCCACTATTCTTTAGTCCCCCTTCCGGCTGATCCTCTATATTACACTCCTTATCCTAGCCGCAATAATGGTTTTATCGCCAAACTTCTTCTCTTGGGGTCACGATTCTTCCAGATGATCCTTTTACCGATGATTATGGCCGTACGTGATTTCCAAACCTTTGCACACATTTAATATTTTTCAATGTTCCCACAGACGACGCCACTGTTGTTGTCTAATTTTCATCACCTTGATGCCACACAGTGTTTCCCTGACTGGATCCCGAATTCTGTCTCTGACCCCTGCGAGATAAGACATTGGCGTCATACTGGGGGTCGGTGGTGTCACCGGCGTTCCCACTCCGATGCCTAAGTCAGTTACAAGGCAATTCCCAGAAACCTTCTTCAGGTTTCCCTTAGGAATCCCACTGAGCAGCCTACCTAGAGTTCTGCGCCAAGGGGTCCTCCTGAAACCTGTCAAAGGTGATGAACGCGACTTGACTAGGGTTGTTAGGGAGTGTTTTGGGTTCAAATCTCTAGAAAACCATTCCATTCCCACTCACCTAACCTTACCTTAAGTACCTCCCTTCAACCGCTTGGATGCTAGGGTTATGAACCCTCATATGCTGGGATTGTGACACTTGGACTCAGAGAATAAGGTAAGTATTAAACCAAGAACTAAGGTTAACGGGGCTCACTTACTCCCTTGTCTAAGACCACGCTGCGCCTGGGCTTGCCCTCGGCTTTGCCTGACGGGACAGACTTTGCCTGTTCGTGACTGGTGGGCCTCATCCACAGTGATCTTTGCAGGCGTTAGAAGGGACCTGGGAGGTTATCTGACCCATATCCCAAAATTCCCATAACAACTGTAATAGTAGTAGTTTACTAGTAGATGTAGCTATTTTCAGTATAAAATTTTTTGGGGTAGGGTTTTCTTTCCCCCGATTGGCATTCCTTGGCAACCGTACGCGTTTATATTTGTCTCTTTTAAGTTTAATTTATATCACATGGACAGTCCATTGGATATACATTGATAATGACATACAATATTATGAATTCCATGAATAATTTTTGTTCCTTTTGATTTTATCAAAAAAAATATATATTGTTCCTTTTGATCTTTCTCTGTCTATATATATTATATTATATTATATATGTCTACTTGCCTGGCGATAACGATATATAGCAATCATAGCAAAGAAAGAAATAAGTGATACATAACAAATACGTATACATATTTGCTTTTATTATTAGATCGAATTGTTTAAAACCCAATTTCTTTTGTATCACTTTATTTCAAATGAAATATATATATATATATATATAATAGAAAAATAAGGAATTCTTTTGTTTGAGAACGCTTATCACTTTTTTTTTCATCTTTGTTTGAGAATGTGCACCATTTGGAATAACCATGTAGCCTACAAAATATATACTTAGGTCAAATAATTATTCTTTTCTCTCTCTTATCGTTATAGTTATTTAAAAAAAAAAAAACACGTTTATCTTTTATTTTTGAGTTAATTGCATTTTTGTATCCCCTATATTTTAGAAATGTTGCAATTATGATTCTCAGTTATAAAACTCACCCATTAAACTCTCAATTTGTTGCAAATTGAATAATGATTGACTTTTGACTAAAAGAGTCTTAATGGCCATCCCATATAATTGCAAATGAGATATGAAAATGAAATATTTTTTAATAGAAGATATTAAAGTGCAATTTTTGAAAATGAAGCAAGAAATAGGATCTTTTAATAGGTTTTTAGTTTGGATGCCCACCGCTAGGGGTGTTTAAATAAACAAGTCCACGTGTAGAAATACTTTATAATTATCCCCTTACTTATCCATTTGAATTACCCATGTACCCTGAATTAATTTGTTTTTTTGTTTTCTTTAAGCAAGACTTAAAAATGTCATATACCCATCACCTAATTTTTTCTACTTCTTCTCCATCTTTGGCTTAGCGAGCGACTTGCATCTAGTGGAAATCACATGCTACAGGGCTGTTTTTTGGTCTTTTTCCCCTGTATTTTTTGTTTTGTTTTGCTGTGGAACAATGAAGGTTTATTGAGCTCTACCTTTCACCTAAAGAGACAGAGCATGTAACACTCTAGCACTTAAATAGTGTTTAATAAGGTAATTAGAGTTTAATTGTATTTTATGTAGGAATTAATTTAGTTAAGATATTGTTAATATATAATATTATTATTATTAATATTATTAGAGTAATAGTTTTGATGTGTAATTAAAGTTGTTAAGATTTTACTTTAGTTTTAGAATTTAATCTATGAGTATTTAAAATTTAGAGTTAAAAGTGGTGAAAATCCTTAAGTAGAGTTAATATTTTTATTTTAAAAAAAGAAATAAAATGAACTAGAATGACTATTATGCTTTTAAGATTAAAATAATATATGAATGGAAAGAAAAGTAAAATTGAAAAGTATGGAAAAAGTGAACCAAATGAGTCTTCTTCCTCCTCCTTCACGCTCATTTTTTCTTTCCTCCTCCATAGTTGCTGGCTGATTGTGCTTTAGGGAGAAAAAAAATTGATTCTTTTCAAATTTAATCAAGCTTAGAAATAGATTATCCATTAATTTTTGAGTCTTCTAGACACTTTGGTGATGTTAGTTTTAGCTTAAAACAACTCTAAGTGTGAGATTTGAGAGATTGCCAAAATTCTATTTTGACTAGAAATTGAAAGATTCAGGCCACTTTTTGCCGGAATCTTTGTACCAAAAGCTTTATCCCACACCAATTTACGAAGCCTAAGCTTTGAATGTAAGTTTAGTGAGGTAGATTAAAGAGTTGACAAAAAATGACACAAAGATAATTTTTTGATTTCTAGAAAAATTGGTGTATTTTGGCTCCAAATTGAAGGTAAACATGTTTTCTATACTTGTTTCTATTACATAATGATAGGCTTTTATAATCTAGAGTTTGAGAAGGGAAAATAAGTGAAATTGTGGATTGTTGTATAGGTTTTGATGAGAATGTTGTAATATGTTAGGAGTTGTAATTAAAATGGTTAATGATAAATAATGGTAAAGAGATTTAGAAGAAATGTGGAGGATTTGATTATGTATTTTGTTGAGAATTAGTGAGTTTTATTTAAAGGTTTAAGTATATGAGGATAGAGCACTACAAGAAATTTGGCCTACAACAACAAAATTTGTAGCTACAGAATAAAATTTGTGACAGAAGATACCTCTTTAGTTACATAAGATTAGTTTCGTGATGAATAAATAAATTTGTACATTTTAGATACGAACTTTGAAATTGTAACAATATTACATAGCTAATAAGTGCATTTTTCGGAGGAATTTTTTCCCTCCAAAAGTGATACACCTACTGTTACAATTTTTTTGTTTATGACTAATTACTCTGTGTTTGACTAGTCAACATATAAAATATATACAGTCACAAATTTAATTTTCATAACAAAATAAAAAATGTATTTTTTTAATTGAAAAAAATTAAATAAACAAAATTTTCTTTTCTTTTATTCTTCCCTCTTCCCTACCTTTCTTCCCCATTTTTCTTCCTTTCCCTTGATACCTCTCTCTTTCCTGTTGGTGTGGCCGCTGCATTTCATGACAAAAATTGCCAGATTCCGGCAAAATCTGGCCAGCCCATCACCAGAGAAAATGTTAGCCGCGATCTTTGCTACCTCCCCAGGTGAAGACCTTGTTGTGAAACAGCCATTGCCACCGGAAAAACCAAAAAAACTGGTAAGGGTGTTTTTCTCAGATAGCTGGATTTCAGTGGGTTTCGGGTCGTGGGTGTAGTCCTTTTCAACTATTTTGGACCTTCTAAATCCATTTTCACTCTCCATTTAACACGAATCTTCCTCATTTGATCGGTACGAAGAGAGGACTTGAAGCTGCGACTTTCTGGTCATTGTCTGTCCAAATGCAGTAGCAATTGGTCAAGGTAAAACCATTCTTATATTATTTATCTCATGGCTTTCCATGGGTATATAAAATGCCCTCTAATTTTAAGTATTTAGAAATGACTTCTTGGAGAGTTCTTAAGCTTTGTGTGTAAGTGTACTCTTTTCTCTTATGATTAGCTGCTATATATGGTTAGATTTGGTGTTTAAATGAGTGGATTTATGGTTTGCTTGAAGAATTTAGGAAAGGGATTGAAAGCCGTGACTCTTGGAATGCTTGGGGTTGAGTTTGTTAATTTAGTTTTGATGGATATATGGTTGGCAATAAATCAAAATAAAGATGTAATAGACATGAAAACCATTTATTTTGACCATGATTAGCCAACCATATATGCTTTTTGAAAATGTCTACTATATCCATGTAATAGCTATATATATATGCTTTGTAAATCGAAACATGAAAATTTTCATGGATATATGCTTTGTAAAATGTCTATTATAATAAGGGTGTTTGAAGAAACTATAACAAATGATTATCTATTTCGCTTAAGTGCTTTATGCTTCTTTGGGGAAATAATACGGTAGGCCAAAAATCCAGAATTACGACCAAAACCTCACTTGTATCTTTCTATGATGCGTGCTTTTGCTGGTAGAGGAGATTTTTACTGGCCATCTCTGGACTTATTGCATGTTTGCAATCCTTTTGGTTACAAGAGTAATCAATGAAGATGCATGACGGTTTTAGCTCTCTATTGTGTATCTAGGTATCATATATTATTACAAGTATAAAATCATGAATGTGTGAAGTTAAGGAAGATGATTTCTTAATAATTTTTGTTGTAAATTGTAAAATAATCTAGAATGATTTGTAGATAATACAGCTTCTTTTATAAATTCCCAATGGTTGATTTGTATACTTAGTTATTAATGGCAGTAAAGCTAAAGACGTTGGATTTTGGACATGAAGTATGATGTGTTTATTGTTTAGTACTCAAATAGGAAATACTTTACCACTTGTTGGTTCTGATATGGTATAATTATGCATTGTTTACTTACCAGATTTCAATTTAGTTTATTTATCATTTTCATTTTAGGTTGCATCTAGGACAAGAGGTGGTTCAAGTGGTTGCATCTAGGACAAGAGGTTGCATCTAGTACTTGTTTATATAGTTTTTCTTAATAGCTTTCATGCTAAAGATGTTGGGTCTTAGAAATAACCTTGCCAAGTAAGATGATAGTTCTGCGTATTTGACATGTCTTAGACTTTCTGCATGATGTTTAAGGATTAATGATATTTTGATGCAGCAATTTGTAATGTGTGCCATAGGTGATGCGGAGCCCCAAGATTAAAGAATCCGAAACAATTTCACTACCCTTCAACAACATAGTCTTCTTATTAGGATATTCAGAAGCAATATGTCCTAACCCTTGACATTTAAAACACTTTATCTCCTTATGTCTAGTAGTGGTAGTAGAAGAAGAAGAATTAGGAGTACCTTTAGGTGTGCTGGCACTCTTATCCTTATTCTTGAAATCGAAGCTCTTCTTTTTGTCCTCAGGTTTCTCCCACTTTAAATTCCATTTAGAGTTGGAATTTGAGAAGCTTCGAGTAGTTCCTTTTCTTTTAAGTTGCTTTTCCACCTTGATTGCCATGTTCACCAAGTCTTCTATCTCTACATATGGATGTAGTTCCATAGTGTCAGCAATCTCTCTATTGAGTCCACTTAAGAATCGAGCCATGGAAGCCTCTCGTTCCTCATCTATGTTGGCTCGTATTAGGAGGATCTCCATCTCCTTGTGGTACTCTTCTACCGTCCTTGTTTCTTGTGAGAGCCGTTGCAACTTTTGGTGTACCTCTCGGTAATAAGAAGATGGTACAAATCTTCTTCTCATCACCCTTTTCATCTCCCCCCAAGTTAAAATTGGATCTCCACCATATCTCCTCCTAGTTTGCAATAATTGTTCCCACCAAACCAAAGCATAATCGGTAAACTCTACAACGGCGAGTCTTACCTTCTTCTCATCTGAGTAGTTGTGGCAAGCGAAAATTAGTTCAACCTCGCTTTCCCACTCTAAATATACTTCAGCGTCATGTCTCCCCTTGAATGGTGGTATTTGCATCTTTATGGAGCTTATGTTGTTGTCCCTCCTTTCTCTCGGCTCATGTCTCCTAGCCCTTGGTTTCTCCCTCCTTGGACGTCTTCTCATTGAATGATTTGAGACTTCATCATCCTCGGAAACCTATAGTTCTATATCTCTAGTCCGCGAACCATCTCTCCTTGGGTTATTTGTGGCGGTCATAGAGACTTCATTTACCTTATCATTTAACTCATCCATCTTCATGTTTAACATTTGCAATTCCCCTGTGAAGGCCTTGTATAAGAGCTTCATGTCCGGTGTCATCTCATTTTCATGCTCTTCCTCGAAATGAGTGGTTTCTTTTCCTTTTCTTCTTGACATCTTAGTTTCTACAAGACAAGATTAGTAAAACAAAAAGAAAATCCTTACTTCTCTCCCTCACGTGTTTCACTCTTTTTAATGGTAACTATGCTCGTGTTTCACACAATTTTGGCTTTTACCCTCAATGTGCTCACCACTCAAGCCTTTTACCACTCACAATCTCAATAATCAAGTTGCACTTTAGAGTTAAACACAACAAATCAAAGCAATAAAAACAATTATCACAATCTCAAAACCTAAGCAACGAAAGAAAGTAGATCAAAAGAAAAGCAAAAATAAGAATTTAGAGTAATCGAAAGCAAATATTACCCTAAGCAAAAAAAGAAAAAGAAAAAAAAACAAAATTTGGATTTTTTTTTTTTAGGGATGCCTTGTGGACAGACCTGCCCAGGTGTGACCCAAGGTGCAACCCCAGGCGCCCTGTAGTGCGATTAGGGTTTTATTTTTTACTTGTTCTCTTCTTTGAATAAAAAAAGAAACCCAAATCAACAAGATAAAAAAAATACGCATGGATCAAACACAACTTTTTTTTTTTTCATTTGGGAATCAAAGTATTATGAATGAAGAACACAAAGAAATTGAAAACAAAGATAGATAGGTACTTATCTCAACCAATGCTCTGATACCAATTGATGAAGAACCCCAAGATTAAAGAATCCAAAACCCCAAACACACAAGAAATATTGAACAGTAATTGGAAACAAGAACCCGCCCTACCAAACCCTTAGATAACTTGTATCTAAAAACGTGGATTAGAAGGCTAGGGATGGAGTTGAATTCTCTTATCAAAGTAGAAATACTTTGTGGTGATTATTATTCTATTTCCTCAACAAGAAGNATCCTAAGGCTAAAAACTAACCCTAAATAAATATAATCCGAAAATAGAAATAATTACAAAACTGCCATTATAATCTGGAAATAGCAATAATTACGAAACTGCCATTATAATTTGAAAATAGCTAAATTACGAAAGTGCCATTGTAATCCGAAAATAGCTAAAATTACTTCGTTTCGCCTTTGTAACTCCCGAACAGCATTACCACCTTCATTCTTTGCTTGGACGTTATGCTTAAATCATCATCTTTTGCTCCAATGGTAGAATATGGCATTATGATGCCCGTATCAACATGCATCTTCACCTAATGAAACTAGAATGCTTGTTGTTGATTCCGTGGTGAGTATTTTCTTTCCCAAAGTATAAATTGTACAATAAGTTTTGCTTCCTGTATTCTTATTTCTGGGAACCCTATTCCGTGGTGGCCCAGGTCATAAGTCTTTGGAGCTAGGTGATATTCTTATTCGCATGAATGGGGAAGTAAGTTGCACTTTGTTCATCTCACAATATTTGGTGACACATATTGAGTTGTTATTACATCATCGATAGTTGGCATTGCATTCTTAAACCTTACTATCCTTAAAGACAAACCTTTGTATATTTATAATTAAAACATAAAGTTGAGTTGGTTATGTAGGTGTAAGTTAAGTTAATGTTCTTATTTGCATAAAGGGAATGTTAAATGTTTTGCTGGTCATTCTCATTTTGTTGTAAGGTTGACTAGATATAGTAAAATTTTCAGTTTCTGATGTATATATTATGCTCTCAGATGCATACATGATTATGCACATTGACTATAAGTGATTAGCACTTGATGCTGCTATATGTCTACTAAACACCCCAGACATACATAAAAATATGGGAAATACACAAACTGACTCTTAGACATGTACCAAAATTGACACTTATTTCATAGAACATGTAACGTGACAGCACCACCTTTGTTTTTTGACATTTTAATGTGGTTACATTAAACCCCATTTAGTTAATGACGAAAACAAAAATTGACGAGTCTCATTGTGAGATGTATTTCCAATTAGTCACATGAAGTTAAAAAGTGTCATTTAAGATTTTAACAGCACTGGGGTGGGTTCATATTTGCATGTTTGTAAGAGAAAGATAAAAATAGTTGTTGAATCCTTGCTTGCAACATGGTGAACCTAATTGTAGGAACTTTACATCTAGTATGATCTTTCTTCTGGCATGTATTTTAGGTCCAAAAAAGTAATATAAAATCAAGCTTACTTTGGGCTTTATTTGTACTTTTATTGTCAAGTTTGATGCTAATCCTGACATCTCTAGGTCTAAACATATTTTCAGTTTGGACTTCTCCATATCTTGTGCATCTTTTCCTTTATACTTTCTATAATGGTAATACTTCAGTTACATGGTATGTATAAGCTCTTGTAGTATTGGGAACCTTGCATTTTATATATGATATGGGTGTTTTACATATGTTATAAACCTGGCAGAAATTTAATTTCATACACTATGGCAGAAACTTAATTATCTATACCTAGATGTTATCCTATCATAAGTCATATTCATTATTCTTCGTAATACATATCCAACATGCTAAAACATGCATTTATGGTTTGACATATATACAAAATTACAATAATTTACACACATTATAATAATGTAAAACTAGAAAAGGAGTGCAATCAACAAAAGAAATCACTCAGTAAGAAAGATTAATCATTATGGAGGAACGAAGTCCTTTGCTTGGATTCGATATGATTTGATAATTTTTTTCTCTGTTTGGTAAATAAGATATGACTTGGTATTAATTGCTATTCGTCTTTGCAGTATACATTCCTTTAAAATAATGTAAATAAATGTAGTTATAGAGTTTAATTTTCATTGTAGGGAGACGCATAAAATGGACAGGTGCTGGGAAGAAAACAACATATGTGTTGGATGTTTCTATGTTCTAATTTTATATGTAGTTATAAAATTTAATTTTCTTGTTCCAATAATGTATGAGATGTTGGTTCTATGTACTAATTTGCAAGTTCCCTTAGCTTGGACTCTTTGTGAATGTGGTATGCAGTATGAGATACAATACTTTTGATATACCAGTTAGTTAACATTTTGTTAGATATCTTTTGAAGTCGTTAATTGCTAACATGTTAAGTNACTTAATTATCTATACCTAGATGTTATCCTATAATAAGTCATATTCATTATTCTTCGTAATACATATCCAACATGCTAAAACATGCATTTATGGTTTGACATATATACAAAATTACAATAATTTACACACATTATAATAATGTAAAACTAGAAAAGGAGTGTAATCAACAAAAGAAATCACTCAGTAAGAAAGATTAATCATTGTGGAGGAACGAAGTCCTTTGCTTGGATTCGATATGATTTGATATTTTTTTTCTCTGTTTGGTAAATAAGATATGACTTGGTATTAATTGCTATTCGTCTTTGCAGTATACATTCCGTTAAAATAATGTAAATATATGTAGTTATAGAGTTTAATTTTCATTGTAGGGAGACGCATAAAATGGACAGGTGCTGGGAAGAAAACAACGTATGTGTTGGATATTTCTATGTTCTAATTTTATATGTAGTTATAAAATTTAATTTTCTTGTTCCAATAATGTATGAGATGTTGGTTCTATGTACTAATTTGCAAGTTCCCTTAGCTTGGACTCTTTGTGAATGTGGTATGCAGTATGAGATACAATACTTTTGATATACCAATTAGTTAACATTTTGTTAGATATCTTTTGAAGTCGTTAATTGCTAACATGTTAAGTTGCACATGGGGTAAGATTCGCCATGATGCATTCTTAATTCTGAAACTTCGATGTATATATACTAGGTCAAGTGATGAAAAATATTTCGTGACAAATTTTTAAAAGAGTGACGAAACACTTCGTAACTGATGAAATATGTTTAGCCACGAAATCATAAGGTTCAGTCACGAATATGTCCAAGTTCAGTTACACATTGTTTCGTAACTAAATGTAACACATTCAGTAACAAAAATTGGCTCAAATGCATATATTGGCATTTAGTTATGAAACAACCTTATTTTCGTGGCTAGGGACCTTCAGTGACGCACTTATTGTCATGATGTTGTGACGACAAGTTTTCGTGATTGATTGTGTTTTGCAATGAAAAAACTGGTTTTAGTCACAAAAACTCGTTGCTGCTATAGGCCAAAATTATTGCGGTGGAGAAATAAGTTGAAATTTATCTTGATGAAGTTTAAAAGTAAGATTTAGGTGTTAACCATTAGAAATCATGTGGGGATGAATATAACCAATAAACCTATGTTCTTTAGGAACATTTATTTAAGTAGTATAGTTGTAGACAAGTTAGTTAATGTAGTATCAAGTTTTGAGTAAATAAAACAAGTGGCTGTTGAATTAGTAACTAGAATACTAAGTAGTGGAAAGAAGTAAAAAATAGGCAAATAAAGATAAATTGAATATATAAATTATATTAAAGAGATTTTACTTTACATTGCCATAATAAAATACTTCGTAATATTATTTTTATTTTATTACTAGAGGAAGGAACTACTCCGGTCAAACGACAAAGAGCACTCAACCGAGTATCGGCGTCAATGCGACATTCTTTGTGAGTGAGATTATATATATTTATATATATATACTTTATAAATTAGTTATATATTTAAATTTATATGATTAAGAGATATATAATTATTGTGCTTGGATAAATTTTTGCAAGTATATACATATATATTACATGATCATTTTTTTTAGTATAATACGCACATATATATATTAAAGGAATATTTATTTGATGATTTTAAGTAAATTATGTGAACGTTATTATTATTATTATGTAAAGTTGCAAATGAAATGATATGGATGTGACATGAAGAAGAGTCAAATGATGGTGGGCTTAAGGTAAGTTGTTAAATCCTAGTTGGGTGATGTGTGATGCCGCCAACTAGAGAAGTTGATTATGTTGTGATATATATTGATGTATGATTAATCTTTATTCTTGGGCAATAGTTTATGCCGCTGATGCGTGTCGTAAACACCAAAATTAATTACTGAATTCAAACACTACCGTAGTAGCGGTAACTTCAGGTCGATTCCACAGAGACTGATAATCAAACTCAATCTATTCCAATTAAAGTAAAATTAAAAAGACAAAAGGGGGATTTTATGTTGGAAAGTTCAATTATTAAAGAAAACAATTTAATAAATACCGAAAATAACAATAGGAGAAAACCTTGGGTCAGAGTATCTTCAATTGCTAAAGAACAGGTGATCACAGACAAAAATATATCCAAAAATAATCATTCAATGTTGGATTGAATAAAATAGCACGGCCAATTTTATTCTAACTCTCACAATTAATTAATTCAGATACGATCGTAAATTAATCCTAATTCTGAAATATCTAAACCAATGTGATCTAAATTAAATCAGAACAACATTAAGAACAATAGCAACCAACAATAAACAAGTCCTACAAACGTTGTAAAACTTTAATCTATTATGCATTCTCCTAAGAAATTAACAAAAGCTTAGCATGCAATTATTAAAATCAAAGTGCTACTAAACATAGAATATTCAATACGATTGAATTCGTAATTAGCAAATACCCAATCCACAAATAATTATAACGGATCCAAATTATAATCAAAGAGAATTGAATAATAATAAACAAATAAATTGGAAGAACACAAATTGAATAATTATAATTGAATTAAAACTTATAAACAATGTCTCACACCTTATACTTTAGCAATGAACAATACTCTTTCCCAAGAGAGAGATTTAGCTACTCATAATTGGTAGAAAACTCTTTCTTTTTGTTGTTTTTGCTCTAGAAACGGCTATTCTATTACAAGATAACTTAAACCTATTTTAAACTAAAAACCTAGGGCTACAAAACACACAAAAACGTGCCTAAACGGACCAACTTCGCGCCCATCCAGGCGCCTGGGCACTGCCTTGCTGCCAACGTCTAGTTAATTACGGTTTTGCCACTGCTTCTTCATTTTTTCTGTTTAATTACGATTTTGCCACTGTTTCTTCATTTTTCATCACTTTAAGCTCAAATCCACCTAAAACATAGAAAAATATAAATTAATCAATTTTAAGTGAATAAAACATGCTCAAATCAAGTATTAAGGTATATAAAATATATATAAATTGTATCCCATCAAATACCCCCACACTTAATCTTTGCACGTCCCGGGCAAATCATAAAATATTATATTTTAAGAAAAACTAAATCAATCAAGTAACAAAATATTATAGACAGAGACAACCAAAAATTCAACAACTAGCACACCATAGCCATATGAATCCAACAATCTTCAGCCCTACCAGCAACAAACTTAATTAAAGCTCAATTCAAACTAGCTCGGCAAATAACTCACTGAATTCTCTCTAATCACTCAAGTGTTGAAAAGGTTCAAAATATTCTCTTGAATTCAATGAAAAACTTGCTCTATCATAAGCTTGCTTATCAATCTAGTCTCCACCACCTAGCATACAATTACGCACAAATCCGAAGGTCTTTTAAAAGGTTGTAAAGTGGCTTAGGTAAAGGTAAGGTAGAAAAGAAAAATCATAAGAAAAACAATGGGGTAACATCCAAAATCCAATAGAGCATTCAAGATATGATCTCACTAATACATACCAACATTTTTCAAATATTTTCTTTCTCCTCTAAACTTATCACATTTAGCCCAATTCTCATGCTTTTACACAAAAACAAAAATTTCTCATTTTTTTTCTTTTTTCTTTTTTTTCTTCAAATACTCTTTCTACTACTGTTTTTGTTTTTTTCTTTTTCTTTTCAACTATTTTTGTTTTTCTCTTTTTCTTTTCAACAAACACACCAAAGCATGAGAATTCCAAATATTTTTCTTCAACCACTATATACAATTCACTCATACCAACCATCATAAGTATGATCACCCCACACTTAGTCAAAACAATCTTTTTGCTCCAAACAACGTACAAAATTCACCATCACACATCCCAAATGCTCAATTAGACTTAGGATAGGAAAAATTAGTCAAAAATCAAGTCCAAGGCTTGTAATGTAGGCTAAAGATCAAAGAAAAAGATCATAAAAGCTCAAAGGGGTTAAACAATGATAAACATAAAGGTTGGCTTTTTTTTAGGCTAAGTGGCTAAAATAAAATAAAATGCCTTCATCATTTTAATGCAAAAATGTAGCAATGTGATCTCAATAAGCATGTCAAAGCAAGTTCTAAAGATACAAATTCATACATGAATATCACTCACAAAAATGATTAAAAGAAGTGATTAATTCAACTTCAAGGCTCAAAAGCTCACTTAAGTTTTAATTTACCGAGACTAGCTTTCATTTAACCCAATTCAAATGGTTGCTAAAACAAACTTTAAATTACTAAATTCACTTAGCTAAACATGCTATTTACTTCATTTTATCTAAGTCTCCATCTATAATAATAATACTTTCATGACTCAAAGCAATGAGAAACATGAAAAAATAAACAAAGCAGCGAAGTATATGTTCACTAATCTCAATCTCAGCACAGAAATGCAAATAAAAAGTAAACTAAAAAGCAAAACAAAATACGAATAAAACAAAATAACTAACCTAACTAAATAACAAATAAACTAAATAATCATAATGCACAGGGACAAGCCAATCTACTAGTGTGATAAGGTTTTTTTTTTTTTTTTTTTTTTTTTTTTTTTTTTTCGCGCAGCCACAGGCAGAGCCTTCCAGGCGCCTTCCCAGGCCCCAGCCCAGGCGCCTGGTGCTGCGATTTCACTGTTAATTTTTTTTTTTTTTTTGGAACACCTTTGAATTCCTCAAGTAATGGACTCCCCATCAAATATTGTGAATGTCTTCACTTCTCCATCGAATTCTAAGGTTAGTGCTCCTTCATGAACATCAATTTTTGCTCGAGCAGTCTTCAAAAATGGTCTGCCTAAAATGATTGGTGTTGGATTTAAAGATGCATCATCCGCCATGTCCAAAACATAGAAATCCACTGGAAAAATCATCCCATTAACCTGCACCAAAACATCTTCAACTACCCCTATCGGGTAGGCATTAGACCTATCTGCTAACTGTATGATAACTCTTGTATCTTTTAGAGAGCTCAATTGTAAAGAATCATATATTGATTTAGGCATCACATTAATGGAAGTTCCTAAATCTAGCATGGCACGTTCTATTTTAGAATTTCCAATCACACATGGTATAGTAAATGTACCTGGATCTTTACATTTTGGAGGTAGCTTCCTTTGCAAAATAGCAGACACGTTCTCACCTACACTTACCATTTCATTCCCTCTCAACTTTTTCTTCTTGGTGCATAATTCTTTAAGGAATTTTGCATATCGAGGGATTTGTCTAATTGCATCAATTAGTGGGATATTGATTTCCACCTTCCTAAAAGTGTCCAATATCTCTTGTTCTTGCTCATCTTTTTTACCATTGTTCAATCTGCTAGGAAAGGGAGCCACCAATTGTTTATTAGAAGAGACAATAGGAGATTTAGGATTTACCTTTTCATTCTCTTCTTCCACTTGATGCTTCTGTTTAGTTTCCAATTTGTCTTTCTTGGAGTTGTCCACTTCTTTCCCATTTCTTAAGGTAATGGCTTTAACTTCCTCCCATGGATTGATTGGTTGCGATAGCAATTGTCCAGACTGATTTGTTTGAAGCTTGTCCACGGCAGTTACTATTTGGCTCATTTGATTCTCCAAATGCTGAAATCTCTTTGCTGCATCCTGTTGCCATTGTTGAGTGTTAGTGGCTAAAGCTTTTACTATATCTTCCAATGACATACCTGATTGAGGAGGTTCTACTGGTGGCTGTCTTGGTTGATATTGTTGTTGGTACCGGTTGTGTCCTGAGTTGTTACCATAATGCAAAGTAGGATGATCTCTCCATCCAGGATTGTACGTGTTTGAGAATGGATCATATTTGCGTTGTGTTTGTCCCGGAAAAGCACCAACCATATTTGCTTGTTGAACAGTCTCATCTTCTTGAAGAGTTGGGCATGAATCTGTAGGATGACCCACAACTGAACAAATTCCGCAGACCACCGCAGCTTGAGCTTGACCTACAGCCAACTGTCGAACTAATGATGTTAAGTCAGAAATTTGTTGCTCAATATTAGAAGTACTTACCTTATTAATCTTCTTGAATGGTTGGGTAGATCTTAAGCCAAACTGTTGAGTGTTTGCAGCCATAGTAGAGATGAGATGTTTGGCTTCTGCCGGAGTTTTATCAACTAAAGCACCTCCGCTTGCTGCATCCACCATACTCCGTTCCATGGGTGACATTCCCTCATAAAAGTATTGGATTAGGAGTTGCTCGCTGATTTGATGGTGAGGGCAACTTGAACACAGCTTTTTGTATCGCTCCCAATATTCATATAAAAATTCACCATCAAATTGTCGAATGCCACATATTTCTTTTCTAATGCTGGCAGCTCTTGAAGCAGGAAAATACTTCTCTAAAAATAATCGCTTCATTTCAATCCAAGAATTGATAGAACCTGAAGGAATGTAGTAAAGCCAATCTTTAGCTGCATCTTTAAGTGAGAAGGGAAAAGATCGCAACTTAATTTGTTCTTCAGTTACACCATGTGGCTTCATCCCTGAGCAAACTACATGAAACTCCTTCAAATGTTTATTGGGATCCTCACCTGCAAGACCAAAGAAAGATGGGAGTAAGTGTATTAATCCAGATTTTAATTCAAATGAAGCTTGTACTTCAGGAAATTCAATGCAAAGAGGCTGAGAATTTAAATTTGGAGCAGACAACTCCTTTAAAGTTTGAGGTATGTTGTTGTTAGCAGGGGCTGCCATCTCCTCAAATTCAGAATCACTGTCTAAGCTCAGATCTCCTTCTTTTTATAGTCTAGTCATGCACCTGAAACAACAAAATCTCAAAGCAAACTAACACTAAAATTAGAGTAGAAAGAAATTTGAGACACAGTCCCCGGCAACGGCGCCAAAATTTGATGCGTGTCGTAAACACCAAAATTAATTACTGAATTCAAACACTACCGTAGTAGCGGTAAGTTCAGGTCGATTCCACAGAGACTGATAATCAAACTCAATCTATTCCAATTAAAGTAAAATTAAAAAGACAAAAGGGGGATTTTATGTTGGAAAGTTCAATTATTAAAGAAAACAATTTAATAAATACCGAAAATAACAATAGGAGAAAACCTTGGGTCAGAGTATCTTCAATTGCTAAAGAACAGGTGATCACAGACAAAAATATATCCAAAAATAATCATTCAATGTTGGATTGAATAAAATAGCACGGCCAATTTTATTCTAACTCTCACAATTAATTAATTCAGATACGATCGTAAATTAATCCTAATTCTGAAATATCTAAACCAACGTGATCTAAATTAAATCAGAACAGCATTAAGAACAATAGCAACCAACAATAAACAAGTCCTAGAAACGTTGTAAAACTTTAATCTATTATGCATTCTCCTAAGAAATTAACAAAAGCTTAGCAAGCAATTATTAAAATCAAAGTGCTACTAAACATAGAATATTCAATACGATTGAATTCGTAATTAGCAAATACCCAATCCACAAATAATTATAACGGATCCAAATTATAATCAAAGAGAATTGAATAATAAACAAATAAATTGGAAGAACACAAATTGAATAATTATAATTGAATTAAAACTTATAAACAATGTCTCACACCTTATACTTTAGCAATGAACAATACTCTTTCCCAAGAGAGAGATTTAGCTACTCATAATTGTTAGAAAACTCTTTCTTTTTGTTGTTTTTGCTCTAGAAACGGCTATCCTATTACAAGATAACTTAAACCTATTTTAAACTAAAAATCTAGGGCTACAAAACACACAAAAACGTGCCTAAACGGACCAACTTCGCGCCCATCCAGGAGCCTGGGCACTGCCTTGCTGCCAACGTCTAGTTAATTACGGTTTTGCCACTGCTTCTTCATTTTTTCTGTTTAATTACGATTTTGCCACTGTTTCTTCATTTTTCATCACTTTAAGCTCAAATCCACCTAAAACATAGAAAAATATAAATTAATCAATTTTAAGTGAATAAAACATGCTCAAATCAAGTATTAAGGTATATAAAATATATATAAATTGTATCCCATCAGCCGCCAAGTTGAAATTGCCAGAAATATGAGATTTTGTATATGTTTAGGAATATATGAAGGGACAATGACTTTTCACAGAAATGGTTATTACAAGTCCGGTATATGCTAATTTGTTTACATGTACATCTTGAGACTTCTTACTAAGAATTTAATGGTTACCTTACCTGCCCAGTATATAATGATTTCTTCATAGTCTTGTAGCTTTTCACTAGAATATCCCTCATATATAGTTATTACCTTGTTAATTGCGTGAGTTGTTTTGTAATTCAAATTACATTTGTTATAAATAAAGTAAATTAAATAATTTATATATAAATATTGTGGAATTGAGAAGGTGAATTACTTTTAAAAAAAATTGCATGAAAAAAAACAAATTTTCATATATATTTATATATTGATATAATACTATTTTCTTATTATAATTTCTACTCACTGAGTATGCAAATACTCACCCCTCCAATTTTTTTTTAAATATATTTTAGGTAGTTCTTGGATTGTTAGCAGTACTCATGTTACTGTAAGTGCAGTAGAAACAAGTTATAGGTAGCATTAGTATGCTTCGAATATATAAGGTTATGTGCTAATTATGTTGTAAAACTGTAGTATGTTAGTGAGATGTTATGTGATTGAATTTTATATATATATCATTGACATTATGTATATTGAAGTCTTACAATGGAATTAACTGAAATATGGTAAAGTTTGGTGGGTTGGAATATTGTAGATATATTGTTTCGAACTTACAGGTACTCCTATTTAATTTGAAGAATCTTACAAAAACAGATTAAGCTCTGCAAAATTTCTGTTGATTTTTTCTTGCAAACTAGGAGTTTTGGTTGAGATTTAGTCACTAAGATTGTCGTTGACTGCTTAGAGATTTAATCAGTATAATTAAGTCCTGCAGGTAGGACTTAGGTAGCGTGGTCTTGTCAATTTGGTATCAAAGCAGTGTTATAAAGAAATGGTAGTAAGATGTTGTGAAGTTGGTGTATAATGTTGAATGTTTTGTGATTGATTAAATTGAATTTAGTTATTTGGGAATGAATTAAGGAATATATTGTTTTGTAGAATTATGTTCATAAGACGCCGTGGTAGGCCTCGTACTAGAGTGCCTGAGGCACCACTAGAAGAGGAATTCAGCACGGGTCCAGAAAGGGATTCGAACGATGTACACAATTCTTAGCAGGAACATGCTACTCAGCCTACAATGCAACAAACTATAGAAATGCTTGCTCAAGCATTAAATGCAGCAAATCAAGTAATAGATCAACCGGATGGTGATCCAACCCTCAAACAGTTACGATCTTTGGGGGCTTATAACAACACCAATTCTTACTTTGCCATTGGGTAGTAGTGGATTTGAAATTTATTATGATGCTTCACATCAAGGATTAGGGTGTGTTCTAATGTAGAATGGAAAAGTGATAGCCTATGCATCAAGGCAATTAAAAAGACATGAAGTAAATTATCCTACCCATGATTTAGAATTGGTAGTAGTCGCGTTTTCTTTAAAAATTTAGAGACGTTATTTATATGGTGAAAATTGTCAGATTTATACCGATCATAAAAGCCTCAAGCATTTACTTACTCAAAGGGATTTGAATCTAAGGCAAATGAGATGGATTGAATTAAAAAAGGATTATGAATGTGTAATTGATTATCATCCAGGAAAAGTTAATGTAGTGGCAGACACTCTTAGTAGAAAAACTTCAAGTACATTAGTATGAATTAAGACAATCTATCTTTTGTTGATAATGGAGTTGAGATCTTTGGGAGTTGAATTATCAGTTCAAAGAGATTTAGCTTTGTTGGCTAAAATTCAAGTGAAACCTATATTGATTGATCAAGTGAAAGACTATGAGCTGTTGGATCTAAATTTAAGAAAAATAGCACAAGAAGTAATAGAGGGACTCCAAATTGATCATTATATCGGAAGTGATGGAATCTTGAGGTTCCAAGGTAGACTATGTGTACCAAATATGATGGAGTTAAAGAATGAAATTTTGGAAAAAACACAGAGTTCAAGGCTAGCTATGCATCTTGGCAATACAAAGATGTATCGCATGCTCGAAGATATTATTATCATTGGTCTAGATTGAAGAGAGACATAGAAAAGCATGTGGCTAGATGTTTGACATATCAACGAGTAAAAGCTAGTCATTTGAGATCGCCAGGAATGCTTCAACTCCTTCCAATACCAGATTGAAAATGTGAAGAGATAAAACCTGGACTTTGTAATTGGGTCGACAAGGACACATAATATACATGATTATAAACATGGACTTTGTAATTGGGTTGACAATGACACAAAATAGACATGATGTAATATGGGTAATAATAGATAGATTAACCAAGTCAGCTCATTTTATACTAATTAAGGCTACCGACCCATCGGACAAATTGGCTAAGTTGTTTGTGGATGAGATAGTTAGTATGCATGGACACCAAAGACGATTGTATCATATCGAGATCTCCGGTTTATATCTCGATTTTGGTTAAGTTTACACAAAGCTATGGAACCTAAGCTAAAATTTAGTACGACATTTCACCTAAAAACTAATGGACAAGTCGAAATGACTATTCAGACACTCGAAGATATGCTCCGAGCTTATGTATTGGAATTCAAAGGAAACTGGGACTTATATGTACCTTTAATAGAATTTGCCTACAACAACAGTTTTCATTCAAGTATTGGAATGTCACCATTTGAGGCATTGTATGGACGGAAGTGTAGGACACTAATATGTTACGATGAGGTAGGTGAACAAAAAGTATATAGTCCTGACTGGATAAAAGATTCCAATGCAAAGTCAGCAAAAGAGTTATGCAGATAAAATGAGAAGTGATTTGAAATTTGTAGTTGGTGACCAAGTGTTTCTTAAAGTTTCTCCATGGAAAGGAGTATATTGGTTTAAAAAAATGGAAAACTAAGTCCAAGGTTTACCGAACCATTTGAAATTATTAGAAGAATTGGAGAGGTAGCTTATAGATTATTACTTCCTCCTAAGTTATCATGGATACATAATGTATTTCACGAATCTATGCTTTGAAATATGTACCAGATCCAGCTCATATTATTGAAATCCCGTTGATTAAGGTCAATAAAGATTTATCTTATGAGGAAGAATTAGAAGAAATAGTAGATGAAAAAGAGCAGGTATTATGTACAAAGGTAATACCATGCATAACAATACTATATATGAACTACACAGTTCGAGAAGCAATGTGGGAAAAAGAATATGAGATGTTAATACAATACCCTCATTTGTTAGGTAAATCTTCTAATTTCGGGGACAAAATTAATTAAGAGGGGTAAATTTGTAACACCCTAGAACCTAAGTAGTGTTTAATGAGGTAATTAGAGTTTAATTATGTTTTGTGTATGAATTAATATAATTAAGATATTAATAATAATAAAAATAAAAATAATTATAACAATAATAATAATACTAATAATACTAAAGATAATATAAAGAAAATAATTATTAGAGTAATAGTTTTGATGTGTAATTAACGTTGTTAAGATTTTACTTTAGTCTTAGAATTTAATCTAAAAATATTTAAAATTAGAGTTAAAAGTTGTGAATTAATATCCTTAAATAGAGTTAATATTTAAAAAAGAAAAAAGAAAATAAAATGAACTAGAATGATTATTTTGCCCTTGAGATTAAAAGAAGATATGAATAAAAAAATTGGTAAAATTGGAAAGTATGAAAAAAGTGAATCAAATGAGTCTTCTTCCTCCTCCTTCACCATAGTTGCTGGCCGGTTGTGCTTTAGGGAGAAAAAAATTTGATTCTCTTTGAATTAAGTTTAATATAGAAATGCTACTAAAGAGATTTTGCCTTACATTTCCATAACAAAATACTTCGTAATATTATTTTTATTTTATTTATAGAGGAAGGAACTACTCCCGGCGAACGATAATGAGCGCTCAACCGAAGATCGGCATCAATGTGATGTTCTTTGTGAGTGAAAATACATTTATACTTTATAAATGCATGTATATATATATACTTTATAAATTAGTAATATATTTAAATTTTATACGATTAAGAGATATATAGTTATTGTGCTTGGATTAGTTTTTACAAGTATATATATATAAATATATTACATAATCATTTTTTTAGTATAAATACACATATATATATATATATATATATATATTAAAGGGATACTTTATTTGATAATTTTAAGTAAATTATTATTATTATGTAAATTTGCAAATGGAATGATATGGAGGTGACATGGAAAAGAGTGAAATGTTGGTGGGTTTAAAGTAAGTTGTTAAATCCTACTTGGAAGATGTGTGATGTAGCCAACTAGTGAAGTTGATTATGTTGCGATATATATTGATGTATGATTAATGTTTATTCTTGGGTGATGATTTATGTCGCAAAGTTAGAATTGCCAGAAATATGAGATTTTGAATATATGAAAGGATAATGACTTTTCACAGAAATGGTTATTACATGCCCAATATATGCTAATTTGTTCACATATACGTTTTGAGGCTTTTCATTGAATTTGTAGTTATTACCTTGTTAATTTCATGAGTTGTTTTGTAATTCAAAGTACATTTGTCATAAATAAAGTAAATTAAAAACTTTATATATAAATATTGTGGAATTGAAAATGTGAATTAATTTAAAAAAATAGAAGCATGAAAAAAATTTCGTATACATTTATATATGGATATAATACTATTTTCTTATTACTGAGTATGCAAATACTCACTCCAAAAAATTTAAAATATATTTCAGGTAGTTCTTGGACTGTTAGCAGTGTTCATGTTACTAGTAAGTTCATGAGGAACAAGTTATGGATAAGATTACTGGGCTTAGAATATATAATGTTATGTGCTAACTGAAATATGGTTACAGCTTGGTGGGTTGGAATTTTGTAGAAATTTTGTTTTGAACTTGTATACTAGTATTTAATTTGGAGAATCTTATAAAAACATACAAAACTCTACCGAAATTTCTGTTGAATTTTTTTGGCACACTAGGAGTTTTGATTGAGATTTAGTAATTAAGGTGATTATTGAGTGCTTAGGAATTTAATTAGTATGATTAAGTCCTGTAGGTAGAATTTAGGTAGTGTGGTCCTATCAGAGCATGCCTTAAGAAATCATTGATAGCCATAAGATACAGACCATCACCTTAGATTTATAACATATATATATGTATGTATATATATATATATATAGTTAGACTATTATTAGGTATAGAATCTAAAGGCTAAGATTAAATAATAAACAAAGAAATAAGTGATTTAGATTTTCTAAAAATTCTTGAGGACGTATTTATCCACTTATCATTTTTATCACTTAATCCTACCTTTTTAATTTCATAACTGAACATAACAAATATCAAATATACCTGATAGTAGCATGACTATATATATATATAATTTTTTTTTTCATACATAGTACTAAGAGTAAAATCTCTTGATGATGGAATCTTATTTCTTTCATACATATTTCATTTTCGTCTCTCGTACTAGTAGGGATGGTAACATCATGCCCTTTCTATGACACATGCTCTTCCAAAACAAGCATCTGGAAATTACATGTCATGGGCTTATCCTATTAAGAATTATTTTCTCATGAAAAATTCTTGTGCTTGCTTATGTGGATGGGTTACTTCAATTTCCCAAAAAAATAGTAGGGTTCCGTATCTGCGTTTCTTTTGTACGTTAATGTCAAAAATATTGTATCTTGCCCATGGAAAAATAACCTCGATGATCATCTTTCTAGTTGGAAGGAAATAAGAGATAAAAAAAACAATTTCAGGATAATTTTTAAGTCTAAATACATTTTAGTATTTTCAAAAATTAAATTTGTTCACATAAGGGTAGCTACAACTAATTTGCGCAATTGGTATCCTGTAATTTGAAAAACGTTACACTTTTGTCTAATTTAGTTAAAATTAATGAATTCAGTCAATGTAGAAGTAACGTGCATAGCAAGTTACTCTCAAAATTAGTTTTTTCATTTTTAATTATACCAAAAACTAAAAAAAGAATTAAAAAACAGAAAGGAAAATCATAAATGAATTTCAAATTTTTTTTCATGTTTTTTGAATTTGTTTTGAATTTTTTGTATAATAAAAAATAAAAAAATCAATTTTGAAGGTCACATGCTATGCACGTAACTTCTAAATTGACGAAATTTGTTAATTTTAACAAAATTAGACAAATGTGTAATTTTTTTCAAATTAAAGTGTATCAATTGTAGGGATCTCTATGTGAACAAATTCAATTTTAAAGGGTACTAAAGTGCATTAAAACTTATTTTTTTTTCATTGCCTATAATTTTCTTCTAGATCCCTCCAAATAAAAAAAAATTGATAGAGTAATTTTCTATGCGACACATATTAGCTCACTAAATTATAATACTCTTTTTTATTACTCGTAACTTTCTTCTAAAACCCCCTAATGAAAGACTAGACCCCGACCTTCAAGAAAAAAAATCAAAATATATGTTTCTCTTCCCAGGGCTCCAACACCCCATAACTAATTTTTCTGAAACAGCCACTCATGCCTCTTCCCAAGGGTCACCACACCCTAAAAAAAATTTATTTTGAAGCACCTAAGAAGTTTCTACTACTTTCTAACATTTTCTCATTGTAGGTTTTTTTGTTTTTTTATTTTGTTTTCCTTTTATCCTTTTATAGCCCAATAGAACCATTATTTATCAAGTGAGACCAATGTTATTTTTCTAGATTTTTAATGTGAGTGGATCACATATATTTTTACAAGTATACCAATCACATTAAATAATAAAGTGGTATTCGAAGGAAGATGAAAGTCGAACCCAGGTATTAGTTTCTAAGTACTAGAATTTCTAAGTCTATATGTAATATTTTAGCCAACAAAATAAATTGGACAACAAGTAAATTAAAGCAAATAAAAACAATTTGCACTAGAAATTAAAATGGAACAAAGAAAATAATCTTTATACCAACAAAAAATGTCATAAGTTTATCACAATATAAAGATCAAAACAAAAATAAAAACAGAAAGAACAATCTTCTTTTATACTACCAATATTGAGAGGATGATGGTGGTGAAGTCCAAGCCAATGCTAGGTGGGTAATAACACTAAGGTTGTGTCCCTCAACCTTAACTTACCTTCTTGGCTCTCCTAAAATCTTTGTGCTATGTATGATCAAAGGTTAAAAGGAATGAAAATGTGATGGAGATGGTGATGTATGTAGGAGTAGGACGTCTGGTGATGTGAAGCTAGGGTTTTAGTGTTGACTATGGTGGTTGGCTTTGAGACTTCAATGGAGGATGAATGATGGCTGATTTGGAGAAGAAATAACAGAGGAAATGATTAAAATGATGGAAAAAATATGGTGTGGAATGATGTAGTGGAGGAGGGCAGCAACTAATGTTTGATTGTGGGGATGATGATAGTTATTTTGTGAGGTTGTGAATGTGTGTTTATTGCTTTAAAATGAAGACAAAAAAAGAGCAGAATGAAAGGGAAATATGCGGGAACATAGAGGAAAGAAGTGAAGAGCCTTTAGGGCATTATTTTTGGTGGCTGGCAAATTATGATGGTTATATAGAGGCTAGTTGTTTTTTTTTTTTTTTTTTTTTTNTTGTAACTTTTAAATATGATAGTAATTGAGAAAATAATAAGAAAACAATGAGAAAATTGATGGCTGGTCAAATTTGGTGTCATTTTACCATTCATGGCCAAAATTTCTAAATCAAAGAGGCAATGCATGATGCCTCAATTCAGTAAGGTAAGTTTCATCTCCAATTAATAAGGAAATCATTAATGGGAGAATTTCAAATACATTGCTTGACCTTTAGTATAATTCCAAATACAACCCCGTGGTTTTGGATAATGCATAAACACCCCTTACGAAGGTTTGACTTAACGCAACTGTCCATGTCAGGTCCCTGTCAGAGGGTAAAATATCCAAAATACCCTTGTATTGATTAAAATAATAATAAATTTTGAAAATTAAAAAAAAAAAGAAATTTGAAAGAGATGTGATAGTTAGTAACAGTCACAAAATTCCCTATATATACTGCACAATGCAGTTTAAATGATACCCCCTGTGATTGAAAAATTACTCATTACAAAGTTTTTTTTATTTGACCAGCATAACCATAACTACAGACCACCACAGACCAGTTGCCATTCATTTTTTTCAAAATAAAGTTTGCAAAAACACCTTTTCATCTGCAAATTTTACTCCTAACAGAAGATTCACATAGCAAGAAAGTTAGAAAATGCATTCATCATCTAGTAGCAGCATTATAAACAGCAGCATCATCAAGTTCAAAAACAGAAGGTGTCAATCTGGAAGGAAAGCTAGAATAAGGATTTCAGAGTCAACAAGAAACCCATCCAAGCTGTATTTTTTTGTTTACAAGGAAAATGCAACTATTATAGCTTTTGAACTTCTGATAATGAAGAGTTTTGCACATATGATGATACAAGTAGTGGAAACATATCCCGACCATCCAATGAGGCAAGTGAAATGCAGATTAAAAAGGAGATTAAAGCATTGGAAACAATTGTGCAAAAAATAGAGGCAATGCAAGGTATAATGAAGGTGATTATGTTTATGTTTGTTTTGCTCATTGTTGTAGTTGCATTTACAATGAAAGTTATGAAACAAAGTGAATATTGCATTAGCAATAAAAGGTATGTAACAAACTGAATAAAGTTATGGAATGAAGTGAAATAAACCTCATCAAGTAAGTATTGCAATTACAACCCAGATTTCTATAAATATAGGGGATGCAACCCTATTAGTCACCCCAATGGCCATCACTAACTACTTCTATAATGTACCTTCAAAAAAAAAAAAGGAGGGTCACAGCTACAGCCAATATATACCCATTCTAGTCCTATATGACTCAAAAAAATGGCTCTCTCTACATAGCCCATCTAATTCCATTTATAGCCTTTCCATTTACAATTTCCAATTGGTTACAATAAAATAGAATGGTCAAAAAATACACCACTGCACTGCATAAACAAAAAAAGAACCAGTGTCAATACCAATGCACTCACTTGATGACATAAGGCAGCAACCAACCATTTACAGCAACTGGTGTTATTACTGTGTTGAAGGACCTGCTTACCCATCTCCTTGCTGCAAACAAAAGAGAAAGAGTATGAACAATAATTAATTAACTTCAAGTATTCATAAAATAATGTAAACAGTAAAGAATGCAGTAATAAAAATACTTTAGTGGTCTTTGATATCTTTACATTTTTTGAACAGCTTCTTCTATTATGACCAAGACCCTTGCATATGTCACATTTCAAAGTGAAGGACCTAGTATTCTTTGCTGGCTCATCTGGCTCTCTTCTTCTACAAATTTTTGGCCTACCAAGCTGCTTTCTGTTTTCTAGTGGTAATACAGATTGAGCCTTAACATCCTGCCACATGCTCTCATCTGGAATTGGGTGGATTGCAGTGTTATAAGTCTGCAAGTATGTAGATGTCTTCAAGCTGATATCAACATACTCAGCAGGGTCTTCTCTCTTGTACATAATGCATGCCATGGCATGCTTGTAAGGAATCCCACTTATCTGCCACCCTCCACATTGACAGATTGATTTGTCCAGATTAATGATGGAAACTGTGGTCTCATCAATAACTTCAAATTCATTCTCTGCTGCCCAAATCACCTCTAAGTGTCTCCTAACCTTCTGTAGTTTACTAAGTCATCTTCAACACTGTAGGAGGAATTGATGTAGTCCATTTAACTGCCTCATTCTTCCTTTTCTGGATCTTTCTCATCACTTTTCTTCTTATTTGCTCCAGCAATGATAACACTGGGCCACACCTTTCCATGCTAAGCTGACTGTTCCAAGACTCAGTTATGTTGTTGGTATAGTGGTCATTCTTGACTGACACACCAAATAGATGTCTACTCCAATGACAAGGTGGAATTTTTTTGATCCACTCATATGCTTCCTGACTCATAGTCTTTATTTGTTCTGTTAAATGCCCAAAGTCTCTTGCATTTGTACTTCATCAGCAATTGTAGAAACAAGTCCTAACTATCGAGGTTTTCACCTTCACAAACAACCACTGTCAGTGGAAAGAAACAACTGTTGGCTTCCAATGACACTGCATTTAATAGCATACCACCATAAGGACCATTCAAATGGCAGCCGTTGTAACGCCACACTCTCTCTCCAACCAATATTGTCTCCAATTTAGCCACCGCACTTCAGACGGTATGGATTTGGACAGACTTCTAGGGGGCCACCCATCCTAGGAATGCTCCCATTGGAGCAAGCTTAACAACATAGTTCTTTCCAACCCTGAAGCCAAACAGTCTGAAAAGGCCTTGGTTGTTAAGAGAGTGCTCACTTTACATTTGAACCATTACTATTTGACACCCTTCCACACCCAGGCGATGTGGGATTGGACATCGATCTCTGCCAGTAAGGTAGCCTGTCAGTGCTCTACACCCGCCCACACTTACCCTGGCTCCAGATCCTAGTCGTCACAATCCACCCCCTTGGGGCCCAATGTCCTCACTGGCACATTTCTGGCCGAGTACAGGCTCTGATACCATTTGTAATGCCACACTCTCTTTCCAACCAATATTGTCTCCAATTTAGCCACTGCACTTCAGACGCTATGTAGTTTTTGGTCAGACTTCTCAGAGGGTCACCCATCCCAGGAATGCTTCCACTAAAGCACGCTTAATTCTAGAGTTCTTTCCAACCCTGAAGCCAAACGCTCTAAAAAGGCCTTGGTTATTAAGAGAGTGCTCACTTTTAGACCTGGCAAATGTCAACACGACCCGTTAACATGACACGAACACGAATGATTTCTACGGGTTTGGATTTGTCTAAAACGGGTTGAGTTGATATCGGGTCAACATATTATGAACCCATTATCTTAATGGGTCTTAACGGATTTACCCAGAAAAACCCGTTAGACCCATTAAGGACCCATTAGTCCTTAATGGCATTTTAATAATTTATTAATAAAAAAACTTAATTTACTAATAAAGATAGATGTAGTACAAGCTTTATTATGTACAAGAGATTGACTTTTTGGAAAGGGAAGTAATTTACATTTACATTTATATATATATTACAATTTTTTTAACATGAATATTTCTAATTTTATTATATATTCAGTTTTAGATGATGCCATTAATTTAGAAGAATTCACAGAAGATGTCATTACATCGAGTGTTGAACAAGCTAAATTAGGACAATGCTCTAACACATTTTCTATTGATGATTAGATGTATTGAAATTTAAATGGTATGCATTATTTAATTTTTCAATAACAATTTGGATAATAATATACAATTTAACTTTTTCTTAGGTGTTTTGCCTTTGAGGTTGTGCTCATTATGGTTGAAGATGTCATATGCATCGGATTGTCTATGGAAAAAATTAAAATGTGGTTGAAATTGAATATGTTTATGTATTATTGTTATTTCAAACAATATTGTTTTAAATTTTTATTATTCATTTGTAGAAGGATTTAAGTATTACGTTTGTGTGGTTTGTTATTTTTTAATATGTATTAAGTATGTTGTTCTAGTTTTTATTTTTGATTTATAAAAATATACAAATATTTATGTTTATCTTTGCTTCATTATGTTTTAGTATATACTATGAATTATAAATCAAATATGTTTTTATTTTTTTAAAAATAATTTTGAAAAAAGTTAACGTGTTAACAGGTTGGATAATGGGTTACATGATAATTTTATGAACGGGTTTGAGTTTACATATTTCAACACGAAAGCTTAATGGGTTGGGTTTGGATGAGAAAATTTTGACACGAACACGAATACCACACGACACGAACACGATATGACACGTTGCCAAGTCTACTCACTTTACAATTGACCCATTACTGTTTGACACCCTTCTACACCCGGGCGATATGAGATTGGACATCGATCTGCCAATAAGGTAGCATGCCAGTGCTCTGCACCCGCCCACACTTACCTTAGCTCCAGGTCCTGATCGTCACAATATTTGTAACGCCAAACTGTCACTCCAACCAATATTGTCTCCAATTTAGCCACCGCACTTCAGACGGTATAAAATTTTTGGTCAAACTTCCCAAGGGGTCACCCATCCTAGGAATGCTCCCACTGGCGCACGCTTAACTCTAGAGTTCTTTCCAACCCTGAAGCTAAACGCTCTAAAAAGGCATTGGTTATTAAGAGAGTGCTCATTTTACATTTGACCCATTACTGTTTGACACCCTTCTACACTCGGGCGATGTGGGATTGGACATCGATCTCTACTAGTAAGGTAGCCTGCTAGTGCCCCGCACCCGCCCACATTTACCCTGGCTCCAAATCTTGATCGTCACAATCCACCCCTCTTGGGGCCCAGCGTCTTCGCTGGCACATTTTCAGCTGGGTACTGGCTCTGATACCATTTGTAACGCCACACTCTCACTCCAACCAATATTGTCTCCAATTTAGCCACCGCACTTCAGACGGTATGAAATTTTTGGTCAGACTTCCCAAGGGATCACCCATCCTAGGAATGCTCCTACTGGAGCACGCTTAACTCTAGAGTTCTTTCAACCTTGAAGCCAAACGCTCTGTAAAGGCCTTTGTTGTTAAGAGAGTGCTCACTTTACATTTGAATCGTTACTGTTTGACACACTTCCACACCCGGGTGATGTGGGATTGGACACCGATCTCTGCCAGTAAGGTAGCCTGCCAATGCCTCGCACCCGCCCACACTTAGCTTGGCTTCAGATCTCGATCGTCACAGCCACCCAAACCAATGAATGGTCTACAACCATTCAAAAATCCATCTCTTTCTGTTGGAAAGTTTAAAAAGAACCTTTGAGAATTAGGGTTCTCATTGAGCACATTCCTTGTGCATGACACTACAGAGAGTGTCCCAGGATTCATAACCCTCATTACATTAGCATACTTGTACATCTTATCATAGCTCCCTACATGGTCACCACTAAAGTTGTGGAAAGCTAAAAGGATAGCTCTCCACAACTTTTGCTTTTTGCACTTGACTCCACACAATTTCCTTAACTTAAGAGCTATGATTTTGATGTTCATATTTGGATTGCATCTGAGGTCACCCCCTAACTTCATTGCTATCCAAGTGGTAGTTACACATGTGCTTTTCCCAACTCTTGTACAAGTGTGTGTAGGATTGTATGTTTTGAGCTAAAAGGTCTTGTTATCCGGTAGGAGGGATGCATGTGCTCTCCAAGGGCATCCTTACTGTTTGCATCCAACAGTCACCCTAGTCCTCTTTTTTTTCATTCTTACTAGCTCAAAATCTCTATCTATGGAAAATCCTTCAACACACTTCTATAATGGTGTATATCCTCAAACACCATACCCTTTTCCAAATTAATTGTCCCTTGTTAATTGGGGTCATAGAATTTCCCTTTTAACTGCATAGACAGCTTTCTAGCTGGACCCTCCTCCTCTAACTCAGTCCCAATGAGGCCATCATTGTCATTAGATTGATATCCCACTGAGACATCACCGTTAGTCTCATTTTCCTTACCATTTCCAGGTTCATAAACATCCATTCCTTCTTCTTCTCTGTCATCTTCACTCCACTTAAACTCCTCATCAGGATCAAAATCACTATCAAGGTTGGGGTCTTGTTGGGGAACAAGTTCAGGTTAGGAAACATGTTGGGGTTGGGAGAGTGATTCAGTAAAAGGTTGGCTTTGTGATTCAATAGAGCTTTGGCAAGGTACATGGGCAAGATATGTAAAAGTGTCAATACCATCACTAACATTGTCACAGTCAGCCAATAAATTAGGATCAATGATTAGGGTATATGACTTAGTGTTTTCAGTGGGGTCATTATCTTGGGGGTCTGGTTGGGTGTTTGGTTGGGTAAGTCTTGGGGCTGAATTTGCAGAGAATATCTCATCCGGCTCAGTAGCTTGCAATGGAAGTTTTGTACACTCAAAATGGATAACATCTAAATTTCTTTCCCTAAACTTAGAAAACAACTCCATTAACTCTCTATCAGTAGATATAGCTGTCTTATAATTGTTAATCCAAGGTAATCTAACTTCAATCTCAAACTTTTCATCTGACATTATTCTTCTACCACAAACCCTAATAATTGCCTCATTGCACAAGCAGACTAAACTATACTCATCTGCCTCAATCTTGGCACCCTATGAAGTCTACCATAATAAGAAATGTTCCCATGACTACCTAAAAGATGTCAAAACAAAGACAAGTTTAAAAATTCAGTCACCATCAACACACATTGCATAAACATATAACCAATCAACTATACAAAAAAGTTATAAATAGATAACCAACACATATATTATCTGTATTTGCATTTCCATACTCAAACAATAGCAAAACAAACTTGTCATTGCCTCATTGCAGAAATAGATAACCAACACATACATTATTTGCATTTCCATAACCAGACAATAACAAAACAGTAACACCATTTCCATAAAACAGTAAATAACGAAATAGTATATGCATTTCCATAAGCAGTTACTAACAAAATGCAGTTGCATTTCCATAAACACTTAATGACAAAACAATATTGCATTGGAAGCCAAATAGTATATGCAATTCCATAAGCTTTAATAGTATCTCATCATTTTCATTTTGCATTGGCACACTAAATGCAGTCATTCACTTATAAACACTAACATTGAACCATGACTCATGAATGAAAGCATCATGAGTCAATTTATATTCAACATTTTTAATGTAAATAGATTGAGTTCAATGAATATTCAACATATTTAACCCTAAAAAAAAAAAAAAAACTAACTAACCTTTGACAGCAACAGACTGCTTTCTCCTCGACTTCAATGAATGCAATCTATAAACCAACTCCAACCAGTGAAATCTATAAACCAAAGAAAGTAAAGATTGAGTTAACATTACAAACTATCACTCTTAGTAAACATATTTGAGTTAACAAAAGAAAATTTTAAACTTTAACACCACAGAGATAATATGTGCACATCTGAAGTTTTAGGACCCAAAAACTTTTAAAAATGCAACAATTAGATAGAAGAAGAAAAATAAGAGGAATACCAAAAAATCTTTCCCGAAAGCCATTTCCAGTGGGAGCAATCAAATGATGAAATTGATTATTGAATAAAAAAACCCTAAACACTAAAAAAAAGGGATTCTCACTCAGGATTTCAGCATAAACCCGAAAGCAAAAGCCATTATCTTTCCCGAAAAAAAAAATTACAAAAAAATAGAAGAGGAATGCCAAAAAATCTTCAAAATCACAGAAAAAAAACATTTTGAAATTACTTAGCATGGAGTTATGCTTAATGGCTTTCAGGAAAGATTACTGATTCGGAAACCCTAAAGAGCTTTCGCAAACTCGAAACAAAATGAGAAAAAAACATAGGGTTATGCTTCGTTTTCAGTCGGAATACCTGCTTCGAGTCTCTTTTTCTTTTTTTTTCTTTTTTTCTTTAGGCTCAACCGAGTGTTTTATGAGAATGTTTAGGCCGAATGTTTTATGAGAATGTTTAGGCGTACAGGTTCGGTGGAAATGGTGCAAAAATGTTGCTTCTCATTCTTCAGCCTCACCGAGTGTTTTACTCGAACGTTTAGGCAAACAGGTTCGGTGCAAACTGGAGGGATTTGGGCGCGAAAATGGTGTTATCTCAGGTGTGTAAGTGTTTTTTTGAAACAAAGCAAGAAGAAGAACAAAACTTGTTGAAGAAGTCTTGCTACGCGTATCGAGGAAACTGTCTTTCACTCAATCAACTGACATGAAAGGTTAAATGACCAAATTACCCTTCTATCGTTAAGTTTAACAGATTTTCGCTGACGGTAAGGGGTGTTTATGCATTATACTAAACCACGGGGTTGTATTTGGAATTATACTATACATCAGGGGGTGTATTTGAAATTGTCCCTATTTTCTAATTCAAGAGCATTTAAAAAAAAATAGTCATATTTACTAAACTATTTTTGCTGTGAATATTCTTTAGCGAAAATATATGTAACACCCCGTCCCAGGGAAAATATTGAAAATTTCTCAAAGTTGACCGAGTTGACCAAGTTTGACCAATGAAGGGCTCGGGGTTGACTTTTTGTGTGAGCGTGCTAAGGTTTTGACCGTGGTACTGTTGCATAGAGTTAGTCAATACGAGTTCGTAGACTAGTAGTACGCTCAATTCCGAGTTAAGACCGAGAAGTTATGGCTAAAATAACATGAAGGGCATTTTGGTAATTTTGCTGTGGCAGGGCAAAATTACTATTTTGCCCCTGCCTTTATAGGATTTGTCCAGAAGGATCTGGAAGGAGGATGGGGCACGCACGCGGGCAGCCCCCCCTTTCGCGCAGCTTCCGACCGCCCCCTGTTTCGCCGGCCACGGCCAATTTCCGGCCAGATCAGGCCGGAAATCACCCGGAAAACGACGCCGCCGACCCCCTCTCTTCTTTGGCACCGGTGGTTCACCGTGATGGGGTCCAGATCGCCGGGAAAAGAGAGAAATCCGGACAATCACTTTTTCGAATTCGCCGGATTCCGACGAGTTTAGGCCGACCCACGCGTCGGAAAAGGTAGCCCGGTCTTCTCTTCTCTTTCCCCACCGTTTGCGGGCCGTGAAACACCGTGATGTCGCTGGAAAAATGGAGAAAGCCGGTGGCTTCCATTTTCGCCGATCGCTGATTTCCGGCGAGATTCCGGCGATGGGTCACCTCCTTTCCCCCTATTTTGGACCCCCTGAGTCCGATTCCGGTGTTCGTTCGTCTCAAATCTCGTTCGTTCGGGCAGTGTGAACAGATGAAGCTCGGCCGCCACTTTCCAGCCACCACCGGCAGCGGATGGACGAGGTAAATTCTCGGTTGCGTTCTAAATTTCACGAGCTTCGTTTCGGTATATAATTTGCATATTATAGATATATATCGGAATTTACCCGGTTGTGAGCGGTGTTGTTAACCATGGTTAAACGGGAATTGTAGAAAATCGTGATAGAATTACGTGCATAATTGTGGGTTGGTAATTACCGTGGAGTGAATTGGTTATCCAGAATATAGGATTAGATTATTTGATTGAAGTGTCGTGGTTAGTGGTAATAATTACGGAATATATTTTTATAGTTAAATTGTGTGTTAATCTCTATGTGGACTCGGTTGTGTAGAATTGATTTATGATTAGTGGGCTGTTTGGAAACTTGATTTGATTGTGCTGAAATTAATTGAGTTGCTGTGAATGATTGTATTGAAATGTTTGTGAGTGTTTGTGTTGTATTGTTGGTGTTTGAATTGATTTGGAAATGGTGATGTGGAGATGTGATGACGTTGATGTGATTGAAAGTGAGATATAAGTGTATTTGAGGCGTTACTTTTGAATAGTAATTGCATCAGTTGCGGCATATTTAGAGTAAATATGCACTCGGAACTACAGGTAGCTTGATCCCTTGTAGAAAGGGTATGTAGGCAGCTCAGTTTTAGACTGAGTCCAGCTACACCGTATTTAAAGAATACATTTGTTTAAGTGTTGAGTCTTGTACTGATTTGTGGTTTATTTGTGTGGGAAATGCGTGCTGGTAGAATAAATATGGTTTAGGACTGGTTTTCCTTGCAGGTTTGTAGCTTTTGTTTTGGGGAGTGTTAGAAAACAGCCAAAATGCTGCCGAAATTTTTATAGAATTTCCGGCAGTAGAGAAAACCTTCCGATCTGTTGGTTTTTACCCTTTTGAAAAGTGGTTTAGCGGATTTTCACGACTGCTTGTGGCTTAGTGGCAACATTAAGTCACGCAGGCAGTATCCAAGTGGGTCGGGTTCTGTCAATATATGTGTGAAAGACACATACAGGTTGAAAAATAAATGTTAAGGTGAGAATTATTTTAGCCTCTTTGAAAATCACACTTTTTTTTTCTTCTCTCCCTCTATTCTTTCTTGATTTGACTATTCATTTTTAGTTTCTGGATTTTCCTACTTACACTTTTATTATTACGTGAAAAATAAACATTTTTATTTTGAATTTTCTTTCTCACCTAACATGTTATCATTTTTTACCATTTTTATATATTTTGGAGCTTGTAAAGAGATGAAGAGAGAGCTTATTTGAACCATCCATGACTAACTTAAGCATTGGAAGAGAGACGCCCATGGGTAGTGGTGTTAAAAGATCATGTATCATAGAAAGTATAAGAATATTTTTTTTTTCTTTTCTACCAAGCTAATATATCAAACTTTTCTATCTCTTCTTAAATAAATAAAAAATCTATAAAATCAGTATTTAAATATTTATAAAACTCATTTCGCAAAAAACAAACATTTGATTTTCTATTCCTTTCTTTGCAGATATTGTCAAAAAATATTCATTAGACTTTGAAAGAAATTGAGTAAAAGTGGATCTTGGACAATTACCAAAGTTCGATGCATAAGTCTTGTATAAATTAGTTAACAAAATATTAACATAAATTTCATTAGTAACAATACCTAAGTTCAAATATGAAGCAATATTATTTAATAAAAACTTTTGCTGCAACTAATTTGATTCTAAAATCCATAATTACAGCTAAACTAAAAATAAGGGGTATACATAAAATTTCATTAGTAACAAAATGAAGCAATTTTTTTTTGAACTTTTCCTCCTTTTTTTCACAAGCATTTGAAATATTTTTTTTTTTATGAAATCTATATTTAGCAAAAGTAGCACTTATATTACATAAGTAATTAAGAACAATGCAAGTTAGATCATAAATATAGATGATAAATATTGAGCAAGCCGTTGTTGCATTATAAGATATATACTTCTAAAAATTTCATAAATGCAAAAGCAATGTCATTATATGTATCGTTATAAAAATAAGTAATTATCATATGATGCTTTTCACAACATTTTAACATAAAAAAAAAAAAGAAAAAAAAAAGTAGAATTCCAAAGAAATTTCCAAATCCATCTTAAACTTAATATATTTCAAGCCACATGATTAGCACAAACAAAAAAGATCTTGTTGCCAAGAAGGAGATGATAAAGACTAACATTTCTTATTGATTCAATATATTATTGATCAATTTGACACTATCTTGTAAAATTAAGTATTAATAATATGTTGTATACATTGCGAATGGAAAATTGATCATCATAAAGTTGTTGTAATTTTTTCATTTACTTGTTAATGGCAACAAAATTTGAATAGCATTACTAAAAGTGCTACTAAAAATTTTATCTACTACTTTATATTTTCTAAATATATCTATCATCTTATAAAAAATTGCACAAGCATTATAAGGGTATTTCTAGCAAACGAAAAACAATGCTTTTTTGTTTTTGTTTTTATGAAGAATCCAATTAGAATCAATAAAATGTGAAGTAACACAAATATAACTATGTCTGTAAGCACAGGTAAATAAATCAGTAGTAAAACAAATTACACAATTGAATTTTGAAAAATCACATATCATTCTTTTCTTAAATCGTTAAAAACTGTTAAAAAATTAGATCAAGTAGGATTTCTTGAAACATTAACATATGTAGGCTGCAAAAAATTCTTAACAAAATATTCATTCTAATATTTTTAACAAAAGTAAAAGGTTACTCATCTGAAGCTATATATTATGCTAATCCTTCTCTCATATTTAGCATGAGAATATATAGCAATATCAATACCTATTAAAATTTGACCAAGTTGTGTTTGTTCAGAATCTTTAAGACTATTTTTTTTATGCACCTTTTCCAATGCCTATATAAGTTACCTATGCCACTATTACTTTTATAGGCTAAAGAGTTTTACAGTTATTACATATGCCCATAGATTCAAATTTGTCCTTCCTATCTTTGTTTAACAGTAATATGTTTTCATACCTCTAATGTGCGACACCTTTTTATCTCTATAGGTTTAGATTCATTTACTTCACTTTCAAATGGTGGATTTGATGTTGGACCTTGTATAGTTTCATATTATTGAACATATTCTTGGTCATTGGTGTTGCCAAGATTAGAAACAATATATTCTTCAAATTCTAAATTCTCAACATTTAATCCCTTAGGGTTCATTTTCTGGAATATAAAGCACAAAATTAATATAATATTAAATTATTAGAAATTTGATAAAAATAATTATTAGGAAAATGATATATGATTAAAAAAAACATTGTCTTATATGTTTATATTAATTTTATAGATTTGTGATAATATAAATAATAAATAACATAAAGAAAAATAAATGATATATTATACATAACTAATTTGATTAAATGAAAAACAAGAATAAGCTTAATAAAAAAAATTAAATTGTTATAGTAAGTAAGCAAAAAATATAGCTATTCTTGAGGATATTCTTGGGCCAAGTATATTAGGCTAAGGTATAAGTGTAGAAGTTGGTTGGAGAGTAAATGTCCAAGTTGGACCCAACCCATATCATCAAAGCCTTTCACATTTTCTCCCTCGCATGCAACATGTCATGATCTGGTAAAGTAGGATTTATAACCCTAAATCTCAGCCACACAAATCAGGTGTAAAGGGTAAAGGAAAAGATGAAAGATAATCTTTTTGGCCTCTTTCTCTTCTCACTCTTTCTTTTTTTTTTCTCTCATTTTCTCTTCTCTACCTATAGGAGTACTCCTATTATCTCTTACTCTTTTCAATGGATTTCTCTATTTACACTTTGGTTATTACATGAAAAAGAACTCTTTCCATTTTGGGTCTTATTTCTTACCAAAACTCATACCATTTTCCACTATTTTTATACCTTTTAGAGCTTGTAAAGATAGAAAAAGAGAGAGCTCGTTTGGACCAATCATGGCTGACTTAGGCATCATAGGAGGAACGTCAATGACCCCACCAATACCTCTATGACTGCCTATTCTGTTTTGCAGAGATGAACAGAGCTGGACTGGAAGCTGCTAGATATGATGGCTTTGCCACGTGGAGATGAGGGCTGACAAAAAATAGAGCGCAACAGTTGGCGCCCTCTGTGGGAATCAATTTTTTCTATTTACTTGTTGCTTTTATCCCATTTTTATTTTGATTTCATCTCTTTTTGAAGTTTGGTAGTTTCAGTTCATTTAGCTTCATTTATGGGTTCATTAGCTTCAAAAGTGGTCACCATGGTTGTGTTTACTACTATTTTTTGTCATTTTTCATTGGCTTGAATATGTCATTTTGTATGGTTTACATACTGTTCTTTCCTTATTAATCTTTTCCTTTAGTGAAAAAGAAAAGAGAGAAATGAAAAAAAATGGAAAGAGAAAAAAAACAAAAATAAACTAGAGCAAAGATAAAGAACATGGTGAGTACGACTTTATTGCTTGTTGTGGGTATTTTGGACTGATAGATTTGTAGTTTTGATAAACCTAACTCACTCTCAGCTTCTGGAGAATTTGTCCATAAAATTTGTGGTGGATTTTCAATTCCTAGTTCTTCGAAGTTCTAGCTGATTTTCAACTTTTGGAGAGATTGCTGATTTTCACCCTTTGGAAGATCTAACTAATTTTCCCATCTGCACAATTCCTAAAGGATCAAGTTGGTTTCAGCACTTAGAGGACTTGTCCACTTTTAGCTTTTTGAAGTTTGTCGATTTACAACCTTAGAACCTTAGAAGGATTTGTACATCTACAGTGCCTGGACAACTTGATTGATTTTCAACTTTTAAAGGAGCTTGTCATTTTAATTCGGAAGGGTCTTAACCAAGACTGTGAAGATGTCAAAAATTTAGTCATATTCTAGTTAGAATCGTGAAAGAGCTCAACCTCCAAATCAGCATCCAAAATACAAGCAATCCATTAGAACCAGCACTGTTCAGCACAAAGATACCTCAATTCTAGAAGCTGACCAGTCTACACAGCCATCGCAGTTACCATCAGTTAGAAGGCATAGTAGGATGAGATTAACACCACATTAGAGTGGGCCAGAATGTTTGATGGGGGAAAATGCTTGGATCAGATGCTTGGCTTATTGGCACGATGTCAGCAAACTCAGTGGAAGCAAGTCTCTTAGGCTTGGAGGAGTTAGGCACCTATAGATTTTCTACAACCCTGTGGCAAGACTCAACTAAGTGGAGAGGGGGGAGTACTAGACAAAAAACAAAATACTAAAGCCAGAAATGAAGCCCAACATGACCAACTTAGGCTAGGGTTGTTGAAAGAGCGCTTAAGGCCGCCTGCCTGCAAAACTAGAAAGATGAGCATAATACCTTTCCAATTTACCCTCAAGCCAGGGAAATGCAAATGAGTGCCCAACTCAGTAGGTGAGCATTTGAAGAGAATGAGAGTGAACAAATCCAAGTAGAGCATCTCTGGCATGCAGAGTTAGAGGAAGAAAATTCACATTCGGGCTGAGGAGTGAAAAAGAATCAAAGCCGAATAGAGAAAAAGGCTAGAAGTTGAGGAGAATATGAGACCTTTCGTTGAGCCAAGAGCTCAAACGCATACAAACAAACTCATTTTGGGCCTAAGGAACCACCTGCAAGAACCCACCTTTTAGACAACGATGAGTTAGGAACCTATGGACTTTCCACGACCTCGTGGAACATTGCTGTCCCGTGGAAAAAGGGGAGTACCAGGAGAGGACTAAAGGAGTCATGCTATAAATGAAGCCAAGCATGACTGTGCCATAATGAAGTTCTTGAGAGAGCAATTAAGGCCTCTACCTGCGATATGAAAAGGAATAGACACCATATGCCTCAAGCTCATTGGTGCGTAAATAATAGACATCGCAGTTCCCTGCTAAGATCGGTAAGTGCCACATTCTCCTAACCCTAATAAGGCCCTGAATTTGAGTAACCTCAGAGCATCTTTGGATGCAAAAAAGAGGGCATGTGAAAAGGATAAAGGTAAACAAGCTCGAGTTGAATATCTTAGGCAAGCGTAACTGAAGAAGGCTCCTGAGCGACTAAAGAAGAAAATTGGAAAATGAGGGCCAACTGCAAACAGAATCAGGCCAAATTACCTCTTCATTTGCACCTGAGACAAGACAGATATAGTTCCTTCAGAATTTTAAAATTTTGCATATGGAATGTTAAAAGTGAAAAACTGACTTAAGGAGCATATGGAATGTTAGAAATGCTACGAGCCAGCTAGAAGCCTAAGATCTCGCAAGAAATCCTAAAAAAACAATTCCTCCGAGAAAAAATGCTCTGAGCTGCCTCACGAGAAACCCGACTCACTAGAATTATCAAAACAAAAACTGCTAATTAAGAAGAACAAATGATCAGTCCATGAAGTTAATTCGATAAAGGAAATCACAATTTGAACACTACGTGTGTGAAAAAAAGTCCCAACTACTTTCTATAGACCATGCTCGCTGATGGGTTGTCGGGTGAGCAAAAGGGTATTGTTGGATTTATCCTTACCACAGTAAGACCTGGAACTCAAAATACTGTGCCCTGCAATCAAGCCAGACAAGAGCGAGTGAAATGAATGTCGCGTCACTTCAACCAGGCCTTTGAGTCAGGCATTTCCAGCCAGAAGCAAATGAAGAGTAGATGGGCCTTCACTTGGATCAAGTTGAAGAACTAGATCCAGGCAGTCGTATGCTAACATCAGTCATCTTGCTACTACAATTCAAAAGTCAAACAAAGACTGACTATAAGGTGGGCTATAAGCTCAACCAAAGGCTGACTAGTACGCTGAATGAGCCCTAAAACAAATTACCGCATGATCGATTGGGATTATGATCATACCGTGACTTACGTAGTTGTTAGCAAACCCTGACTAACAAATTTGTAAGTCAGATGCTGACTGATGGATGAGCAACCATGAGTTGAGAAGCTTCCACAGACAAAGCTCAGCCTAGATTCAATGAGAAGCAGATAGTCTCCACAGATCTCAATCTTTAGGTTTCACCCGGGTCATTGCATTTGGATGAATTGCCATGTGAACTTTTTAGAGTTTACCCAGATCATTTTGATGGGGTAAATTGTCATATGAACTATTTGGAATTCATCTAGGTCATTCTGACAGGGTGAACTGCCATCTGAACTCTTTGGAATTCACCTGGGTCAATCCGACGGGGTGAACTGCCATATAAATCTTTGAGGTTCACTTGGGTCATTACGACAGGGTGAATCGCCATCTGAAACTCTAGGGTTTACCTCGATCATTGCTCCGGGGTGAGCTGCCATCTGGATTTTTTGGGGTTTATTCAGGTCCGCAAGGATATGATGAACTGCCATATGAAACTCTGGGGTTTACCTGGGTCATTGTGACAAGGTGAACTGCCATATGGACTCTTTGGAGTTCACTTGGGTCATTGCGACAGGGTGAACTGCCAATTCAAAATTGCTCATCGAGTATGACTTTTGTTCTAGTCAAAAGGATGAGACCTCGATTGAGGTCATATTCAAGTTTCGTCAGAGACCAAAGCCCAATCAAAGTAGATCTGCGTGCTTGACTCATGTTCCAGTCTGGGGGCTGAGATCCCGACTGAGGTCAGGCTCAGGTTCCATCACGAACTATAGCCCAATCGAACTTGCCCCCCAAGCCTAACTCTAGTTCAAGTTAGGGGGCTAGATTTCATATGAGGTAAAGCATATATTCCAATATTTTAGTTATTGGTGGGCCTAAGTAGGTAAATCCTACATTTTGAAAGTTGACCCAACTAAAAATTTGATCAATTTTTGGGGGCTATTGTTGGGAATATTCTTGGGCTAAGTATTATTGGGGATATTATTGGACTAAATTATAAGTGTGGAAATGGGTTGGAGAGTAAATATCCAAGTTGAGGCCAACCCACATCACCTCACCTTTTCTCTTTCATATGCCAGATGTCATGATCTAGTGAAGTAGGGTTTATAACACTAAATCTCAGCCACACAAATAAGGTATAAATGGTAAAGGAAGAGGAAGAGATGAAAGATAATATATTGGCCTCCTTCTTCTATTTCTCTTTCCTCTTTTTTCTTAATTTTCTCTTCTCTACCCATTGGACTACTCCACTACTCTCTCATTTTCTTCAATGGATTTCTCTTTTGACACTTTGGTTATTACATGAAAAAGAACATTTTCCAGTTTTGATCTTCTTCCTCACCAAACACATATGATTTTCCTCAATTTTTATACATTTTGGAGCTTGTAAAGAGAGGAAGAGAGGGAGCTTATTTGGACCAACCATGGCTGACTTAGGTATCAGAGAGGGAATGCCGGTGACCCCATCGATGCCCCTCTGACCGTCTATCCTATTTTGCAGACCTGAACAGAGTCGGACTGAAACCTTCCGTACCTGATTGTCGTACACGTGAAGATCTAAACGGAGCCAGATTGGAAGCTGCCGGATCTGATGGCCTTGCCACATGCAGATGAAGGGCTGATGAAAAATGAAGCATAATAGTTACTAAATAAAAAATCAAATATTCAATATTTCCTTACTTCTCATACTTATTTCTTTTGCAACAATATTTAAGTTGATTTAATACAATATAAATATTATGTACATGATAAATAAAAATAAATGCTTGATAAATGGACAACTATATGACAAAACAAGAACTTATAACAGAGAATTTTGCTACTATTAAGCAATTATGGCATATAAGAAAATATATATATATATATATATATATATCCTATATAATATAAAAAGTAGTTGTATTTCTCCCTCTTTTATCCATGTCTCAATGTTTATTTTTAGTGGATTTGAGATGGTGCAAAATTCTAGGCTTTGAATTTCGAAAACGACATCATTTTGAACAATATATATTTTATTTTTTTATCTATGAGGTGCGCCAATTGCTAAAGTGCTGAAGTGATATGTATTTTAAAAGAACAATTTATCCTTTTGATGTTTGCAAAGTTAATTAGAAGTTAAGGGCTATGATAGTAAAATCGATTTTTTGTGATGGTGGGGTTGTATTTTGGAAAATTTCCGTAGTAACATTTTTTTTATTTGAGAATTTCATTTAATTTTTTAAAAAATGTTATTTATTATAAATTTAAATGTTATTTATTATAGACAATATTACTTAAACAATATTTATAGATAATATTAATTATTATATATAATAATATTAAATAATATTATTTATTATAAATCAAATTACACATTATAAAAAATATTAACTATAAACAAAATATTACTTATTTTTTTTGGAATTTTACCGTAGTTTAACCCGAATTTTGTTGCAAGTTAGGATTTTATTTTTTCAGATTTTTACAGAGTTTGAGTATGCTTTTGTGAGTGCAGTCAGTACGGCTGGGGCAGTGTCAGTGAAGTAATTTTTTTTTATCAAGGTTTGGTAGGACCAAACCACCATTTGGGTAAGATTTGGGAAATGAACAATTGCTTCTGAGATGGGTATGGTGGAATAACTCTTCACCATTTGGGCAAGTAACAAAAATGGCATTCGGATTATGCACTCACTTGCTCTTCTCCTTTCCTTCTTCGTCCAAAGTGTCCTCTCTCTTTATGTTTTGTTTTCTTTTTTCCAACCAAATTTTTCATTGTTGATTTTTTATCTTTTTTTTTTTTTGGTTGGAGTTTGTTGACAAAGTCGTTTTCAAAGATGCTCTATTTAATCTTCCTTCCTAACTTCATCAATGGAATCTTCAAGGAAGATGACCATTCCAATCTCCATTTGGGTACTTTAGAATAGCTTTTTCTTTGTTGTCAAAGCCACTGCTATGCAATCTTTTATTTTCTTTTCATTTTTTCCTTTTTCTTTGGCGCCATTTTTTCTCTGGAAACCCCAACCTTTTTTCTCAATTTTTTTTTTAATAATTTTTATTTTTTCCTTTATAGTTTTGAATTTTTGTTTTTTGTTTTGGATATAGAATGGATTTACAAAGAGAAGTAGCTATAATAGTAGTGTTGTTTTCTTATGCTCAGTCCATATTTTGTTTCAGCAGGAGATATAATTCACCATGCTAATAGTGCTCCAAAGAGACCGAGCTATGAAAGCAACTTCGTTCTGGTAAGAAACCCCCAATTTTAACTTTGTTTTTTGGGATGGTTTCAAGGCTTTTATTCTTTTGGAGTTTGAAATTGACTTTTACTTTTTTTTTTTTCTTTTTGGTTTTCCATATTGGGAGTTTCTTTTGGTAAGCTATGGAAGCTTTGGAAAGGAAAAATATTTTTTAATTCTTGCTTTTAGGAATTTAAGTTGTTTATAACTGTTCTATGGAGATAAAATTAGAAGCACAAATTAAAACTGAATACTAGGTATTTGTTTGGTTGCTGAGAAAATACAGAAAGAGAGGGAAAGAACCTGAAGAAAACTATTGTTGTCTTTAATCTAATATTGTTTTGGAGTTTGGGAATGGAAGGTTTTCTTTAATTTCAGCTGACTTTTAATATGTTGCAAGTTGCTTTTTACTATCTATATTTTCGTAATTTCTATTTGATTGCTGCGGGAATGAGAGTAAGATACTAAAGAAAGGAAATAATTAGTTATTTTCTCAAATATGTAATAACGGTTCTTGAAAACTTTAGATTCAGAGTGAGTGCATGTCCAAATGTAAAAATAAAAGGATTCAGATAGAGAGGCTTGTTGGACTCAAGGTTGTCTTATAGTAGTTCACATTTGTTTTTTCTGTGTGCTAAATATTGAGAACTTGTCTAATCTTTATACTTAATTCTATAAATTTTGTTAATTTATATTGCAATATTAAGAATGTTACCCTTGGACGATAGTTTTGATTTATCTATTGATTCCTTTTAGCCCTTGTTTGGTTGTTGAGAAAATCGGAAATAGATGTTTTATCTTTCACAAAGTTGAGTTTTTTATTTTTATTTTTTATTGGAGTCAAATAAAGTGAATATTCAATTTGATTCAGTCAAGTGGGATTTTTTTTTTCTGACGTTTCAATAGTCATTCATTTGGGAATACAAATTTATGTTCTTATTACGATCTTAAATATGGAGTTTAATTTATTTCTAAAGTATTACTCTTTTACGTGGATTATTGATCTTTACCCTCTTCTTTTTGAAAAATATTGACAATAATTGTTATGGGGATTTCTAAATGGGCTAAGGGCCTTTGAAATTAGGAGAGCCCAAATAGCTATATTTTGTGAGGTTCCAAGTAAAGGGTAATCCCGAATTACCTTTCCCAAGTCACAGACCTCATTCTTCCTTCAAGGATTACAGGCTTAGCTAAGTAGAGGCCTAGCTGAACAGAAGCCCAACCAAAAAAATAGCTAGTAGGGGGAGGTCACGTGACAAGGAGACAATATCTCCATGTGGGTCCCATGATAGGACATAAATGGCCCCTCTTTTATCCTCCTAAATGCTACATGCCGCCATTTGGTAGGTAGGATTAACATCTCTAAAATCGTAGCCAATGAAAAAAATTATTTAAGGAAAATGATATGTAAGAAAAGGCGATCTTGGCCCCATTAGGATCTACATCTCTTTTTATTTTCTCTCTATTTTCTTTCCTTTTATCCTTTGGTTCTGTTATTTCTAGCTCATTTCCTATGAGACAAAACTCTCATTTCCTCTTTGGTCATATTCTCCACACACACACACACACCCTCTTCACTGCATTCATAATTTATTTATTTATTTATTTTATTTTATTTTATTTTTTTTACATTTGGCCTGGTAAAAGGAGAAGGGAGAGTGAAACCATTTTCTCTTACATGGCTGACTTAGGCATCGGAGGAAGAACGCCGATGACGCCACCGGTGTCCTTCTGACTGTCTTTCTCATCTTGCAGGCTCCGGCGAAGCTGATTGACCAGCATGGAGACAGAAGCCACACGTGGAGTTCAGAGAAAGCTGAACCAGAAACGAGCCACAACAATAATTTTTTTTATTTGGTTTGGCTTTGAATTAATTGTAGATGGGTTTATGGTTGATCTTTTTCTCCATTATATTATTGCTTATGGTGGTCTTTTAGTTTATGGATTTTCATTATAGAATTTGAGTTGTAATTTTATAGGCATTGTTACTAACTGTTTTTAACTGTTTTCTTTTGTAAATGGTGCAGGGATTTTAAATGTTCTACAACTGGAGGTTATGTATTTGATTGGCTATACTGAAAAGGCTTATGCAAATGAACTAGAATACAAACTTTCATGTCTGGAAGAGGAAAATGGAAGGTTGAGAAAGCAGAAGGTTAGGGTTTCTTTCCTAATGTTATAATTTGTCTTTTTTTTTTCCTTTTATCTTCTTGAAAACACCTTTTAGTAATAAAATTTTAACAATAATGGGTTTTCTTATCTTATATTTTAATGAAAGCTGTAGAAAAAAAAGCAACTTCTGAAAGTCGACTTTTTCTCTCATTGTTAGGGAGTAAATGAGGAAAGGAAAAAATATTTATTTTCTTATTTTACATTTTTCTTATCCAAGTTTTTCCCTTTCTCTTGTGTATTAGTGGGTTGCTATTTGTGGTAAAGTGGTCTTCCTTTCCACCATTCTCTTTTTATATATAACATGTATTAAGTTAATAGCCAGTGATAATCTAAGTATTTTCTGCATAACTAGGTTTCAATATTTAAAATCTCCTAGCTTCTACTGCATTTTTATTTCAATATCGCTACGTCAAAAACTCACTTATCCCACACTTACTAGGTGACATTTAACAACCTACATGTTGACTGAAAATAAAAAATGGCACTTTCAAACAATAATTTACACAATACGCGATGCTCCTTCCAACAAGTGTCACTAGTACATGTTTGCGCCAAAAAAATAGATGAATATTATGCAAGTAATTGTGGTGTATTTATGTTCGCGCCATGTTTTATTGAACCTATAGCGACACTTTATTCTACAATATTGCGGATTTATGTTTGCGCCAAGAACTCGCCAAAACATTACGCGACACTTCAAGCTTACCAGTGTCGTATATTAATAATTGATTGAACTTGTAGTAACACTATTCTACAATGTTATATATTCATGTTTGTGCTGTAGTTTAATGTGTGTCCTGTAAGTGACCACTTGTGCACCATTTATGTTCAATGTGTGTCACATAAGTGACTACTTATGCGACACTTATTGTACAAAGTGGCACTTCTTTTCAATGTGTGTCGCGTAAGTAATAATAATAATAATTTTACCCAAAAATAAATAATAATAATAATCATACACCACACTTGTTAATGCTCTAAGTGTTGCGTATATTGGTTTATTTTGAATTGCATTAAGTAGCTGCAAAGAAACCTAGATCTATATTTAGGCACAATGGAAATGACGATGAACTCATCCAATTGTACTTTTATCACTCTTTAATCTATTAAGTTTGTACAAGGTATTGTTTATTTAAATTGTTTTCATATTTTTGTGTTTGTTTTGTGACTTTTATATATTGCGTTATAATTGTGATAGGATTGAGATATTATTAGAATAACTAATATTAAGTGATATAAATTGATTGAGAAATAGATAATTTGTGGATAACAATGAATAGGAGATCACGGCAATATGCTGGCAATATGCTAAAGGTGTTAATGATTTTTTATTTTTTAGTTTGAGACAATTGGATGAATGTAATACCATGTTGCAAAGGTGTTGGAAATATGGAATTTCACTTTATTAAGGAGATAAAATGTCATTTATATTGGAGCGGATTTGATGCTAATTATCAACAATAGATTTGGAATGGTGAATTATGAATATGGTGCTGACACAACTTCACAATTTGAGAATGTAGACGTACAATCTATTGAAGATGATAGTAGTAATGAGGAAGATGTGACATTTAACAACATAGAAATTACTCATGATGCGTTTGATAATTCTGACGATGATTCCATCGCTGTTGCAAATGACTTTGCTAGTTTATTAAGGAGGGAGAGCAACCTTTGTACACATGTTGCACAAAGTTTACCAAATTATTAACATTGGTGAAATTATATAAATTGAAGGTAAAATATGAATATTCTGATAAGAGTTTTGATGTACTGTTAAAGTTGTCGGATATGCTACTATTTGAAAATGTTTTGCGGAATCCATGTACAAGGTTAAAAAGACTTTGAGTTTATTGGGTATGAAATATGAGAATATCCACGCATGTCCTCAGAGTTACATATTGTTTAGAAAAGAATATGATGATAGCAATGTCTGTCCTCAATGTGAGATAGAAAGTTGAACAAGATAAAATTATTGCTAATATTCCATATAAGATTTTATGGGACATTTCTCCTATTTCACATTTCAAAAGAATGTTCTGCAATGTTGAAACATCTAAGAATTTGACATGACATGCAATTGAGTAGAAGGTTGTACGGGGCAAATTGCAGCATCCATCATACTCTTTAGCTTGGAAGTTGGTTGATAGTTTATGGCTAACTTTGCAAATGAAGATAGAAATTTGAGACTTGTTATTGGATTTGATGGGATGAATCCACACAGCATGCAGAATGTTAATCACAGTTGTTGGCCAGTGATCACAGTTGTGTATAATCTTCTTCATTTGTTGTGCATGAATCGTAAATTTATGATGGTAACTCTTTTGATTTCTGGTCAGCAACAATCTGGATTCCATATCAATATATACTTGGAGCCATTATTGAAAACATTGTAGGATGAGGGTATCATAGCGTTCGATGCATATCGCTGAGAAGAGTTCACTTAGCAAGCAGTTCTGCTGTGGACAATAAATGATTTTCATGCTTATCAAAACTTTTCTGGTCATGTGGTAAAGAGATATTATATTTGTCCAATATTGAACGACAAAACATTTGCAACAGACCTGAAAAATGCAATGAAAATGAGTTTTGTTGGGTATAAAAGGTTCATTCCACTAGATCAAACTTATAGACGGCAGAAAAATGCTTTCAATAGGCATCAAGAGTACAAAATGCCTTCGATACCATCAACAGGAGAGGAAATCTTAGATATGCTTAATGCAATTGATTTTGAGACCATCGATGATAAAGCTAAACATACTTTCACACCCGATGAATGTTGTTGGAAAAAAATTAATATTTTTTGAGCTGGAGTACTGAAAATCGTTGCATGTTAGACACAACTTAGATTTCATGCATAGTGAGAAAAATATATGGCATAATTGATACGTTGCTTTATATTGCTGGCAAGACAAAAGATGAAGTTAATTCTCGACGAAGTTTGGTAAAGATGGGTTTGAGGATGGAATTGTCCTCCATTGTTGTAAAAAAATGAACGTTTCTCACACCTGTTTGCTGTACATTATCGAAGCAAGAGAAGAAATAATTTTGCACGTGTTTTGCAACCTTGAGAGCTCTAATTGGCTATTCTTCCAATTTTAGAAATCTAGTCAAGATGAACAGTTTGAAATTGGTAGGCATGAAATCTCATGATTGTCATACCTTGATGCAACAATTTTTTCCTCTTGCAATTCGACCTATACTTCTAAAAAATGTGCAACATGCAATAACAAAACTATTTTTTCTTCAATATCATTTGTAAGAAGTCCATTGAAGTTGTCAAGTTAGATGCTATTCATAATGATCTTGTAACAACATTGTGCTTGCTTGATAAGTTTTTCCACCGTCGTTCTCTGACATAATAGTTCATTTAACTGTCCATTTGGTAAGAAAATTGCAACTTTGTGGACCAGAGCATTTCAGGGGGATGTACTCATTCGAGCGATATATGAAAATATTGAAAGGATATGTTCAAGACAGAACTCACCCAGAAGGTTGCATTGCCGAGAATTATATTGCTGAAAGGACAATTGAGTTTTGTAATGAATATTAAAAAGGATTGGATGCAGTTGGAAATCCGATTGGTAGATATCAAAAATTGAACAACAGGGAAGATGTCAGTGCCCCACTTAAATGCGGAAAGTTGCTCTTAGTAGCACCTTACAGAAAGGGTTTTGATTTTATATATTGGACAGAGACAACAAGCGTGTCACACAAAATAATAGAGTTAAGGTAGTTGTAAAAACTGCCAATTATGCTAGTATGAAGGACAATAATCTCATATTCGGTGAATGACTTATTATGGGGTAATTAGAGAAATTTGGAATGTCAACTATAATTTTTTTTTTTTTTTGTGTTATGATCTTCAAATGTGACTGAGTGGACATCAATACTAGTATTAAAACTGATGAACTGGGTTTCACATGCGTCAACTTCAATAAACTTTGGCATAAATCATATCCATTCATTCCGGCTTCACAAATGCAACATATATTTTATGTAAAAGATTAAATCGAGTCTGGTTGGTTCATAGTTTTAACTCCATTGCAACATGATGTTTTTGTGGAGGTCGACGTGGTCAAGAGGATAAGCTCGGTGATACTACAATGTTTCATATCCCATTTGTTTCTGAGATGTGTATTGTGAATGAACTTTATACTGTAGACACAAAATTGGATGATGATTATGTTCTCAATGATTGCGAAGGAATTTGAGTAAAAAATTAGTCCTTTGTGCCTTCTTATATTTATGTAATGTTTGCTTGTTGGTGATTATTCCTGATAACATTATTATGTATATACAAAATATTGTTGACTGAAATTATAATTTTGTTAACTTAAATAATGCAACAAAATTTATGTTTATTTTTTTTTTTTGCAAAAAATAAAATGTAATTTACACTAAAAATTATAAGAAATTTTTTTCTTAAAACTTTCAGACAAATCATTTAAAAAAATAATGAGATTTTGACGATATATAGGATAAATATAGAGTCGTGTAAATTAAATTAAATTGAAAATAAATGACCATCTATTCGACACTCATAGAGTAGGTGAGTTGCGTAGGTTGTTTCATTGATTATTCTCGATGACATTATTTTGTATATGCAAAATATAGTAAACTAATATTATAATTTTGTTAACTTAAATAATGCAACAATATTTATATACTTTTTTTTCCCAAAAATAACATGTAATTTACATTGTAAAATTTATAAGAAAAATTATTGGCTCAAAAATTCGAACAAATTATTTAAAAAAATAATGAGATTTAGAAATCATTTAGGATAAATATAGTAGTATGAATTAAAAGAAAATTTAAAAATAAATGACTACCTATGCAATACTCACAGAGCTGGTGTGTCGTGTAGGTGGTCACCTATTCGACACTCACTGAGCATTAGAGTCGTGTAAGTGACCACCTATGCGACATTTATGCTCAATAAGTGTTGCATAGGTGATTTTGCACTGGTCTACTGCCTTTCCACCTCCCTTCAATTTTTTTTCATCTAATTTCAAATTTTTTTACCAATTCTTTCTCTCTCTACTCGATCCCTTCATCTTCAACCTTTCGTCTTCAACCTTTCATCTTTTTCTTTCATCTCTTGAAATTTACATTTTCAACTTTTTTTCTCTCCTTAGCTGATCATCAACCCCATCAACTTCATCTTCAACTTCCCTTCTCTCTTTAGCCGAGTTTCATCTTTATCTCCTTTTCTCTCTCTAACCGATTTCATCTCAACCTCCCTTCCCTCTATCTAGCATATCTTCATCTTCAACCTTCCACTCTCTCTCTAGCCGTTCTTCATTTATAACTCAATTTACTTATCTTTGACCTTTCTCTCTCTAGCTTATTTTTTACTACATTAAATTCATCTTTAACATCCCTGTCTGTCTCTAACTGCCAATGTTCTTCTCTCTTTAGACCCGTGTCAACCTCCTCTTCGGCAGCAACTCGTTCGGTGGCGACCTACTCGGCTGAGAGTCTTTCCTCTACGGTTGTGTAAGTTTTTGGGCTTGAGTTTGTTATTTTTATAATTAAATATATAAATATTTAGGTTATGCATTTTGTGATTAACACTGCGGATTAGAGAAAGTTTTGATTAAGCATTTGCCATGTATTAAGACTATATCATTATAAGTTGCATAGTTGTTGTGTATATGTTTTTTGATTAAGCATTTGGTATTTGCCGAGAATATGTTTGTCATGGATATCTGGTTTATACATTTGGTATTTATTGATGTTTAAATTTTTGAGATAGTGGATCCATGAGAGCAGATTAATATGCAACAAGGGAAGGTTTTTTTGTAATATTTTTGACACTATTTATTTTCTTTATAATTTAGGGCATTGCTTAATTAATTGAGTTTTATGATAGATATGGAATGAAATTCTAGTTATTTATATGTTTTTGCACGTTATTATAAATTAGGCTGTCCAAAAAACAAAGAAAACTCTGCTGAATTTTTATTTTTTACTTAATTAATTAAATTAATAGGGCATTACTTAATTAATTGAATTTTATGATGGATATGAAATGGAATTCTGGTTATTTATGTATGTTTTCACAAGTTATTATAAATTGAGCTGTCCAAAACATAAAGAAGACTGCCAAATTTTTTATTTTTTACTTTGTTTTCCTTTGTGCAAGTGAAATTTTGTGACACTTGAGCAAGTTGAATGTAGATTTATGGACCCATTCCATAAGGACATTATCTCAGGTGATGGCCATACATCTAATGATGAAGTTGATCCGTCCAACTCGCCAGTTAAAAGAAAAAAAGTCAAGGATGTATTCGGATGAAGAGATTTTGAAATCGGGAAACCTCAAAGGAAAACTTGGAGTACAATTAAGTTAGAGTTGCCATTAATGATAATGCTTTGAAAATAAATTATCTTAAGCATTCATTAACCTGGAGTATGATACCGATTACCATTGATAGTTGGAAGATAATATATGGTCAGCAATATATATACTAAAATATTTGTAATTAATTAAATTTAGATTGGTTGCATACAATTTTTAAATTTAAATTTAGGAGTTCTTTTTCGTAAATTAATGATGTTAATGTATTTTTTGTAATATGTAGGGATCCCATTTGGGTGAGCCCCCTCAAAATTCAACAAGGGTTTCCTACATGAAACCCCTTCATTTTATGTAATTTTTTTTCCATATCTTGTAATTTTTTTTTCATAATGTGTAATTTTTTCTATATTGAGTAATTTTTTATTCAATATCATGTAATTTTTTTAAAGAGTTTAAGTGAAACTCCTCAAACAAAAGGTTTCACTTGAGTTTTTTCCAATATGTAGCAATGTTCCAAGAAGGATGGCTCTCTTAAAAAAAATTACAATCTAGATTGTGGAGGCAAATGAAGAAAGTTTAAGAATTATCTATATAAGAAGTATGTAGCTCCATACATGGGTACAACAGAGGTGTAGGAGCATAAGCTGAGCGCCGAAGAGTACAATTTCATCACTCAAGACCAATGAAACGAGTTTGTAAGAAGAGAACCGAGTCAAACTTCCAGTTATATTTTGTAAACTTTATTTGTTTCCCTAATATACAAAAAGTATACATATATATATTATTACTGCAACTAATAATATGTATATATATGCCAGTTTATTAACTCACATATAATATGAATATACATGGTTGTTCGCCATTATGCAGCAAAAAAGTTTCAAATATTCAGAATGGAGGAAAAAAAGCATAGATCGTGATCAACTATGTCAATGGGCACATATAGGAAATGACGAACAATATGCAAATGATGTGACAAAGGAGGTCGCACAGAAAATTGTGAGTATTAGACTACCGATTAGTGTTTAGTATGTGAATAAACTAAATAATCATAGTATTATATATATATATACTAATTTCGTTTGCAAGAGTTGTTGAGGAAAAAATTGTGAAAGGAAAAATCGATGCGGTTGGTCATAATGATGTACTTACACAAGCTTTGGAGATATCAGAACATAGCGATAAGGTTATAGGGAAGGGAAGAGGTTATTTTGATATGCCACGAACAAGCTCTGAAAAAAATATTTGGAGTGAAAAGTATGATGACGTGTGTGAGAGGGTTAAAAAGCTAGAAAATATTCTCACCAGTATCGTGGGTGTTATGCAAAGCATTGAGTGCAACTAGAAGACCAGTTCTTTAGTCAATGTATGTGGTATTTCAATAGAACAACCTACAAGAGATACACAATCTTCCTATCGGCACACTTCACATCCTCAATTCGATATTGGTGGAGATGTACATGTTACTGATTCACATATAGCAGCCCTATGTGTGTTGCTCCGCCCGTTGATCTTTCGCCTTCATTATGTCCAAGGGTATAGTGTTTTAAAAGCAAATGGTTCAATTTGCAACTTATAAACTTTTTCATTAAATTTAAGTACACAATTGTTAATTTGTTAAATGTAGGGCATTAAATGTTCCCTTGTAGTGGGGAGCATTGAAAATATCGTGGCATCCAGCCTAAAAGATGTATGCCATCTCGTAGTGCTGGAGATGGAAAATTACAAAATCTGTGTGGAAAAGGTGATTGATTCTAAAAGTATAGTGCCTGTACCATCATATGAGATCACCAAAGTATCTAAGGTCGAATTGTCATACATCCCATGGTTTATGAGACTTGTGATTTTACAATCACATGAAGTAAATTTTTTAGTTTTTTTCATTTTTATTTTTTGCATACATAAAATATATATATATTTAAATGGATAATTTAAAATATATTGCAAAATATAACATGTGCTTTGTTTGTGATTGAAGTAATATGGTAAGGACAAACATGTTGAAGGTAAAAACGATCGAACCAATTCCACTAGTACACTCAATCCTTATGTGTCGCCACATGTTTCAGTTATGGATGAAGAAATCTTGTTGATACTAACGATTCGATCTAGATATCTTTGGGCAATTCTTCAATTTGGAGATACAAAAGTCCGACATCGTTGACTTTTGTAATTTGCAAGTGCATAGTGTTCTACATGAAGTACATAAATCTGAATTAATTGAATTTATTTTCAAAATACTTTTACAGTGCTTGTTAAAATATTCTCATATTTGTTTTAAATGATCTAATTGTGTAGGCACTTACATTTTACTATGATGGACGATCATATTTAAAAAAAAAATATTGTTTATCCTGAAGTCTTGTCGGATACTGTTAGAAAATGTTCTCATGAAAGACATGACAACGTCATTTCCAAATAGGAAAGTGAAGAAAAATAACAAATATGGTCGTTTCCCTATTGCTTTCCGTACATTCAATCATCCGTACATTTTAAACTATGTTTTATATAACTGCTTATTTGAAGTTTACATTGTTGGCAAACATGATTGTTTTAATTTTTTTTAATAGGGGACATTGGGCGATGGGTATCATTGAATTGTGCAACGGAGGGACATAGCTTTATGATTCAATTAGTATTGGTGTCCGTCCAGATTTTAAAGCTGTATTAGATGAGTAAGTCAGCTAATTAGTATTCAATTTTAATACAAGTCTTCAATTTTACATTAAAGAACATGCACTTAATATATACATATATATTGTGCTATATATGTATATAAGGCATATGAAACTTGATGTTCAAAGAATAAAAATAAAGACGCAAAGAAACTTCGATGACAAACAATAAAGGTAAATACATTAATTCATATTAATTAAATTTTGCTTAATTTTTTTTTGACATTAATTGAATTATGCTAGCTAGGTATTTAATAATATACATGTATACAAATATAGACTCTTATATAGCCTTCCAAAACATAATGTGACTTCATTGTTATGATGATTATGCATGACATCGTCAAGAACAATAAAGATCCAAATAGATACAAAAAAATGGTAAATATAACATTATTTCCATTTGATATTTCATTTTGCTTTTATTAATATATAGTGCATGTAATATTCAAATTGTTTATTATTTTAACATACAAATTGATATTGTCCAATGTTCAATATGAGAAGACATAATAGGACCTAGATAATGTCAATCAATTTCGAGTGAAATGGGTAGCAGCTATGATTACTTCCATTAAAAATCTGCAAGCATAATATGCAGATTATTATTTTTGCTGTTTAATTAATTTGTATATGTAGACCAAATATGTATATATTTGTTCGATTAATTAATATGTTAAATGCTTTAAATATATATATATATTAATATGTTAGATTTTATATATATGTTGTAATTCATTTAATAAACAATGTAAATTAACAAATTAATTCAAAATTAATTCAAAAATAAAAATTAAATTAAAAATAAATATGAAGTTAAATTTGATTACGAGACATTACAATCGATAAAGTGTGCTTTTTCATAAATTTAGAAAACTATTTTAATAAATTTATTATGTCTTCTAAATTTATATGCTTTTTATTTAATTATTTAATTTTTTTTTGAAAATAACAAAAAAAGGCGACATGTATATCCTATATGATGTGTTGTCAATTATACATTTTTTTTTATTGAAAACATATAAAAAAGCCTTATACGCGATACATAAATAAATAATGTGTCGCCTAAGCTCAACACTATTCTCTATTTTTTTTACAATATCGCGACATTGGACGTAATATAAATGCCGTGTATGTGCCACTTAATTGACATTATTAATGAAAATTAAGATTCGCAATACTGAAAGTGTGTTACCTTACTGTTACCAAGGCGACACTTCTCCAGTATCGCTTTAGCAATAACTACAACAACACTTACTAAAATGTTGCTTTATTTCTCTATGTGTGGCGACACATTTTCAATGTTGTGTTTAATCATTTGAATTGTTTCCGTGTTACAAAAAAGCAACACATAAAAGGAATAATATACTGTCACTTTGTAAGTGTCGCTTATAATCTCGCTAATGTAATAACGCGACACTTAGGGTGCATCACTATGTGTCTTGTCTGTGTAACAAGCGCGACAATAAAAAAATGTCGTGTTTATAGCAGAATGTGACTTTCACCAATTGTTTGTGTGCAACAATAGCGACACTCAATTAGTGTCACTATTGTGACACATGCGCGACACTACGGAGTGCTGCTATTGTGACAGAGTGTCCCTATGTATCACAATAGCGACACTAACTGAGTGTCGCTATTGTGGCACAGAAGCGACACTATCTGAGTATCGCAAATGTGTCACAATAGAGATACTATTTGAGTGTCACATTTGTGTTAAAATAGCAACATTATCTGAGTGTCGCGTTTATGTCACAATAGCGACACTATCTAAGTGTCGCGTATATGGCACAAAAGCAACACTATATGAGTGTCACTATTGTGACACATACGTGACACTCTGTGATTGTTGCTATTGTGACATAGAAGCAACAATTAGTGACACAAAGTGATACTGAACAAATGTTCCTAGAGGGTCACTAAATGTCACTTTATTGAAAAAACAACGATATTAGCTGAATCTCGCTTTTCTTCTACACTTCTCGTGACATTTTGTTATGCGACAATTATATTAGTATTGCATTGTCATTTTTGCAACACTTTGGCCATTTCATGTAGCTAGGTTGAAAATTCTCATAGTGTATGAAAATATGTATGCATATATACATGATATACATATATATTTTTGTTTGTTATGGGTTTTTCATGGGTCCATTGAGTTTTACTTCTCGTTAGCTTTTCTTTATGTACCAATTTTCTTTTCTTTTATTTTTTTATTTTTATTTTTCCAAAAGAATAAACTTCATGCTTTCTAGCTAGGCTTCTATGAGAAATGAAGTGCAGCAGAAAAGTGCAAAACACAAAAAGGAAGGGCTTGAGATTTCCAAATGGCTAAGCAATTGAGCAGCAAGTGACTAATTCTATTGCTCTTTGAATATTGCAGTTTCTTACTTTTTTCAAGTATAAAATTTTATTTTATTTTGTTTTCTTATAAGTTATTGCGTTTATTCTCAAGATGACATCCTTCTCCAAATCATCTTTGGGGTTGGGGATGGAGAGGGTGGGTGTGAGAAGAAAGAAGAAGATGTATTTTCTTATTTCATTGGAACTTGCTGAAACTTTTGTCTAATTGCTTAGTATTTTTTTTATGGATTTTAATTTCTTTGACTGATTAGTTTGTCAAGTTGTTCGTTTCTATTTTTGGGACTTTGAATCGCATTTGCTATTATCATGGTCACTGATTCTCACAAATGGTTTGTTTATTTATTTGGTTTGGTTTTATTCATTATTCTTGAGCTTCTTAGTTATGCAATTGTTGAATGAAGATTTTTATTTGTTATAGTAGTCATATTTTATTCATCTATATTAATGTCACTTAATTGCATATTTTGATGCCCCTCTAACAAGGTGCTGGGTTAATGGTTGTAGGGACAAAGTAAGTTCTTCGTGTATTTATATTAAATTATCCTTTTCCTTCTAGCTATGAGTTTGTAGAATTTCCTTCCAATTTTCTTTAATAACTAACGTAGGAAGTCGTTGTCTTTAAATTATCCTTTTTCTACTAATTATGATTGATCTTTTTTTTCTTTTTTTTTTCCCGTTCCAACAATTCTCTCTTATTTCTTTTGTGCTTATCCATTTTTTTCAATAGATAGTTCATTGGTTTAATATATGATTAGACATTTTTTTTGATAGATAGTTCATTTGATTGGTATATACTTTGCGTCTTTAATTTAGTTTATTGGTTTTTTATAAATTTGTATGGATGATTTTTTGAGTACTTTTGGGTCAGCTGAATTTTGAGGTTAATTTTCTTTTGAAATTGTAAAGTTGAGTCTTTTGACTGGTTGATGGGATAATTGTAGAGTGTGAATAGAGCTTAAAGTGTGGTATTATATTTAGAATCTGGTTTCTTTTGCTTCTCTCTGACTGAGCTATGATTTATGAGAAAATTTTAATTCTGGTTATAAGAAAATTTATGGTTTTGTAGAATTGGATAGTGAGTATTTCCTTTAGTATTTGTCACTTTGCCTAATAAATGAGTTCAAATAGCATTGTGGAACTGTAAAGCGGTGAAAATTGTTTCAAAGAGAATTGTTTTAATTATTTGAAAGAGATTGTTTTAATTATTGGAGAAACAAACTACAATATCTCTGTAGAGTGGAGAACCCAATCATGGAACTATAAAGTAGGGAAATCTTTTGCAAACGAACACCTTTACTGTTTTTTTGTTTGTTTTTTGTTTTGTAAATTCACTACAACTATAGGGGATGGGGGACTTTTACCCAAGTTTATGTATAAACCCTGGGTTTAGAGGTGTATTTTTAGAGTTAATATTTATTTTTTAAATTTTTGATAATGTGATCTCTCTTCTCTAATCAGATATGGCTTTCTGCAATCTAATTTACTTTATTGGTTTGTTATCAATTTGTATAGAGGATTTTATATTTTTCTTTGGTTTAGTTTTTGCTTCTCCTTGACCAAGCTCGATGGTAGCTTAAGTTAGGTTGGGTGGAGGTTTTTGTCTCTTATGTTCCAAGCAATAGAAAATTTGGCTATTATTTTCAATTTTGTTTCTTTCCCTAGATTAATATGCTTAGGTTTTGAAAGGTTAATGTTTTTGATATGGTTGGCTATAAAACTTTAGATTGGAAGTTATGTTATATCTATAGGATTTGCTTGAAATTGAATGGAAGACATGAGGGCTTAAAGTGAAAGTTTTTTATTTTGTTTTGTTTTTCTCTTGGTTGTTTGGTTTTGAATTTCCAATTTTTTTTTTTTCCCATAGCTCATGCGATGATCACTAATTGATGAGAATCAGTGTGCAGAAAGTAAGTGAGCTTTTCTGGAATTTTCCTTTTTGTTTATTTTTTTAGTTTTTGGTATGATTGTGAGTTTTCGTTCTTGCAATGAGTTTTTTTTTTTTTTTTTTTTTTTTTTTTTTTTTTTTTTTTTGTTTTTTTTTTTTTTTTTTTTTTTTTTTTTTTTTTTTTTTTTTTTTTTTTTTTTTTTCGGTAAGTTTCGTTGTTGCAATGAGTGGATATTTCTATCCTTATAAAAGAATAGATAGAAAGAAAAAACTTTATTTATAGGCAGAATATTAATATTTAATTTGGCTACAGATTAACTTGTTATATATATATGACTTTTATTTGTTTCAAGTTTTTTTTTTTTAGTAAATTATCAAAAAAAAAAAGAGAAGACAATTATCAAAAAAGTGTTCTTTTTTAGTAACAATTCTTTTGTTTTCATGTACTGAATTAGGATGATGTGCCTGTATTAACGTGATACAAGTTTTTACTTTTTCTTAACATTCCATTACTTTCTTTAATTTACTTTCATGATTAAGATTAAACTTTTATATGGTATGGATCTTAATTCGTTTCTCATGTAGAAGAATTTATACTGAAATGTTTTGAAAGCTGTTTTTAAGAAGTTTAGGATGAAGCTTAAAATTTTTTTACTCAAATATCAGTTTGCCCTCAAATGTATAATTATTTTATTTTATCATATTTTTCTTTTTGTTTGGTCTGCTTCACTAATGGAAAAATCTATGAAAATGAAAGAAACAACAAATGTAGTGCGAAATAAAAAAAAATAGTTATGTAAATTAATATTCTTTTTTAAAATTAATTGGAAATTTTTTTTTTAGCTGAAACAATGTCTACATGTACAATTTCCAACTTTGTCTTGAAATACATATTTTTTTTTATAAAAATTTATATTTGATAAGATATTATATTTAATTATGGCTAACATGTATTAGGAAGTAGATTTAAGAATTTAGGTAACTAAATGACGTCAGTGAACAAAGTCTATATTGCAATTTCTTTGATAAATACGACTAGTGCTAACAAAACATGGAACCATAAAAATATCAAGATTCAACGATCAAAAAGTATATATTGCAATTTCTATGATCAATATGCGATAAGGAAAAGTTTCCTGGAAATAAAATTCTTTCAAAAAGGTAGCTTATAACAAATAACTTACTGGACCACATGCCACTAAAAATTGAAGTATTTTGTATTGCTATTTGTTTACTGCAATTTACTCGCAGATAATTCAATACTCTTAAGTATAATATTAAAAATTATCAAAAATAATTCAAAGATACATCAAAATATATATAATAACTGTGTGCAAAGCAGGCATCAAGACCTAGTACATATAACTCAGAAGTGCTAGATGAGTTGGTAAATGTCTCAACTTTTAGCGAAGAGGACTAAAGAATTGCAGGAGATATACCAACATTTATCCTTCCAATTTTTTTTTTATTTACAAAAAAAAAAAACATAGTACATATATATATACACCCTTGTAATGCACGGAAAATGTAATAATTAATATTAAATTTTAAAAGAAATTGAAATGACATTCGCTTCTAATTAATATATATATATATATATATATTTTTTTTTTAAATTTAAGATGTGAAAAACTTCTAACTATATCTTTTCAAAATTGAATTTTACAAATAACATTGTTAAATTGTGTTTTTCATCATCTTTTGGGAACATAAAAAAAACAATATTATAAGATAGACTGAGAAAAACAGATAAAACAGTAACATAGCTCCTTTAAAACTTATTTTTCCATTTTATGTGAGAAAATTTTTGTATATCATTATACTTGAAAAGAAACAAAATAATAACTTTGGATGCTATATCAAACATCAGGCATAACAATAGAAATAGAAAACAACAACTATTAAGGGGAAAAAATTAATAATAATAATAATAATTATATTGGATATATATAAAAGAGTGAATTTTTAATATATGAATGAAGCTTATAAATACTTATAAGAGATTTTAGAAAACCTCTTTAAAGTCTCCATTATCTGTTGATTTACACCATTGTCTATCTCTATTTAGGATTAATATCTTTAATCTGTTATTGTCTCTCACTTTGGACAATGCCACAAATAATTAGCCATGGCTAAACACAGGGCTTTGAAGAAAAAGTCCAACATTTGTTAAAGTCTGCCCTTGACTCTTGTTTGTCGTCATAGCAAAACAAAGAAAAAACGAAAATTACCTCCTTTAAAATTTAAATGGAATTTTTGAATCTGAAAGAGTCAACATCATGTGTGGAGTGAATACTTTTGGACCCACATTTGATCCATTAATAACCTTTCCATTAATGACATGAGTGCCAAGCTGAGTGACAATTAACGTTGTTCTATTAGCATAATATGAGCTTCAATTTTCAGCTTGAGAACATGATTTGGAAAGCCCGAACAATTAATGTTATTCAAAAACTCTGGAGTGTGTAAATATTCATTGGAAAGTGAATTCCATTTGGATTTACATATACTGCCAGAACTTAAATATATTTGTTCATCATCATGCATATTAGAAAGAATATGATTATTAACTGAATCAATAATTTTATGTGTTGGAGCAAGTATTGCCCTATCATGCAAATAGGTGGAATACTACAGATGTTCAAATAGAGAAGGATATGTAATGTGGATAATAGCTTCAATTGGATCCATATTCTTCTTAAATGATATCTTTTGGCATTTCTACCAAACTTTCACCATCGTTGGAGTGACCAACATTTTTATCATTAACCTTAAGTATCCATTATGAGACAAATCTTATTTTATTTGATAAAGATACTGACAAACTGGACCTCAATCTCATGTTCTCAGACAATCTAAGCACCTTACTGGAAGACAACAAATAAAAAGAGTTGACAGTTGCATATACAATTTTTTGTCGACTTGCTTTTAAGATAATTGATACAATCAGTTTGAAGTCACCTCATAAAACCATTACTTTTCCTCCAAAAAGATGTTCATAGTTGTTTGGATTACTAAACTTTAGAATATCTCTTATTGTCTTATCCAAAGCCTCAAAATGGTATTTCTAAGTCATGGTAGCTTCATCCTAAATAATTAGTTTTGTCTTTATTACTAACTCAGCTAATAGATTATCTTGCTTAATGTTGCATGTAGAATCTTAGTTGGCAACAAGAGGGATCTGAAATTTAAAATGAGCAGTCCTACCACTGGGCATCAACAATGAAGATCAGAACACTTTCGGATCTAAAAAAACAGATAAGGTTCACGAAATGAATGTCTTCCCAGTACTTCTATATCCATACACAAAAAGAAGAAGTTATTGTTTGTTATTCAAAACTGCATTGGTGATTGTGTTATAAACCACTTTTTGAGAACAATTCAAAGAAGAAATGAGGATTTAATTTTCTAAAGCAAGGGCAACTCCGTCATAGCTAAGCTAATATTGTATATGTGCAATGCACGAGTGTTTTATTATTAAAATTATTATAGAGAGAGTTTTTCCAAAGACTTCACTGCAAAAGTCAGTAACCAAATTCAGTTCTATTACTGATACTTATAAGTCTTTATAAGTGAGTTTCATGGTTGTTGGTAGTTCACACATTTAATTTTTAACATTCTCCCACTGCATAATCATAATATTATATATATATATATATATATATATAACAACCAACTCATTTATTACAAATCTCCTAAAATGAAATATTTCATCTAAGAGCATCTCCAATGGAATGTGAATTGCTAAAATTAATATGCCACATAAGTAAATATAGACGTTGTTTTGAAAAAATACACTCCAGTGGTAATGTCTAAAATGAATGTCAAGCTGACGTGGCCTAGACATTGTCAAGGAGAATGTCTATTTCTGGAGGCTCTGTCAGACATTGTCAAGTTGCCTAAAAAGTAAAATTTACCTTAAAAATATAATTTGTTTAAAAATTAAAAATACTTAATAAATTATATAATTAATTAATAATCATAAATAATATTTGTGCACATTACCATTGGAGAACAATTTTTAAATTGAATGTGTATTTATGCTACGTAAATTTAGACAGTGTCTATTTCTATGCCACATATATAGCAATCCACATTCACCATTGGAGATGCTCTAAGCACATTGCATATTTATAGGGCACAATAATATATATCCGACTAAGTAGCAGAGATTCTTTAGATAGTAGAAATTTATCTTACCATGTGCAATTTTCCATCGCACATATATATAAAGGAATTCATATCTTTCTTAGATAAGATTGGAAATGCAAATCAACATGTACCCAATCTCATTCAATTTGCTTGGTTTAATGGTGTAATATTTCCCAAGAATTGGGAAATTGCTTAACAAAAAAAAAAAAAGAAAGAAAAATAAAATATGGATGCTCAAAATTTTTTTGTAGCTTTTGATCTTCTTTAGATAGTAATGGAACTAGAAGTACGAGGTAAATGACTATTATTTTATTTTATCTGGAATAGGACATTTATTCCAGCGGAATTATTGTATATATACATGTATGATAACATAAAATAGCTATTAATTAAGCTATAAAATAACACCAAAAATGTCTATATATACAATAGTAGTAAAATATAATTTTTTTAATATTAATTCATAGAGATATTTAACAACAATAATTTATTTTAAAATAGAAAATTTAGAACATCTGTTTTTTTATGTTGCTTTGAAATATATGATATAAATATACAGTCAATTCTAAAATTAATTTCTAATGGTAACATGCAAAACATTTTTAATTATATTCATTAATAAGGAAAATTTTGTTTTTTAAATAAATTTACAATTTCTAACACAGCCACTCTAAGTATACATTCACTTTAACATATCTAGCCCATACTAAATTGACATTCATTATAGATATTAGCAAATTCTTTAAAATATTATCTATATTATTTATGTAATATTTTATTTTCATAATCTATATTCTCATTCAAAATGCTTTAATAACATATTACATTGTCTTTTTTGTTTTTCTTTATTTTTTTTCTAAAAATAAAAATAAAAGTCAGCATAATAACAAAATATAAACGAAATTAAACCTCTATTAAAATTTGACCATTTTATTTTCCTTTATTATTCTTACCTAATAGAGCGCCATGGACTCAGTTTTACTATGCTCATAATTAAGGTTTCTATTTCCCTTCAATATATATATATATATATATATATATATATATAATTGTGCTCTCTATCTTCCTTACTACTACAAAAACTTATCTCTCAGATAAAGTTTCCCTCTTTCTTTCCGGTATCTTTCTCTACGAGTTGTTTCTTTCTTTAATACGTTTTGCATTCTTCAATGGATTTGGCTATTTTTTCTCCTTCCGATGATATCATATTGGAGATTTTAAGCCAAATTTGTATTCAAACTCTCAAATGTTGCTGATTGATTTCTAAACAATTAATAGAACGAAACAACTGAGAGCTCGAACTTCTTGAATCAATTTGTAAAAATAGAAACAATATTATAAGTGGTTTATTCATCCAATATGCATTGTAGCTTTAGAGAGAGAAAACATAGAGGAGAGAGAGATATTTGAGTTTTCAAGAGGGAGACGGAAAAAGAGAGAAAGGGAAAGAGAGAGAAAAGGTGAGAGTGTTTAAAATTACAAAAGGATTGAATTAAGTGTCTTTTGCTGAAAAGATAATTATAATTTTTCAAGCTTGAAAAGATTAATTTTAACTTAATCAAACTTCAAAAACAATAAATGTAATATAGCCTATAAATAATCAGGTGCATTTATCATTTTTCACATCTATATACATGTTCTTTGGGGTTTTTTTTTTTTTTTTCTTGCTTCATATTTTCTTTTAAATTTAAGATTATATATATGAGATAGGCTAGAGTAAAACTCTAACACTGTTGTATTCAATAAAACCCTCCACTTTTGACCAATAACTGGCTACAACTTTAAAAAAGTTAAAATTAAATAAAAATAAAAGAAATAGGGTAAAAAGAAAAGAAACCAACTCCTCCACATTCATGCCTCCATATTCATGCCCAGTTCTTCTCCCATCTTTTCTTCAAAATCCCTTCTACTCCAAATCTAGCCCCTATCCTCTATTATTGTTTGATCAATTTTGCCGAGATCAAGCTTAAAATCATAACCATGGAAACTAGGATGCTACTCTCTCATTTTCTTTTCAAAATTCCTTTCATCCCAAATTTACAACCCACCATGAGAAATCCTCTAAGTGGTTAAGCGATTTTGCCAAGCTGAAGCCTAGAAAGAGATACACGCTACAATCGTAGCCGTGGAAACCTTGATGGATGGTAGGTTATGGTGAACTTAAAGCTAAGCAACTGACCATTCGGTTAGTTATTATCCCATCTCTCATATCTCAATAGGTTATAAGTTTTTTTCTTTATCTGTACTATTTTTTAAGACTTAAGGAATTTGAAGAAAAATGCATGATTCTAGACGGTTTATAACATAATGGATGTATCAAATGCGTGCTTATGAAAACTTGGCTTTAATGGAAATTTAAAAAAAAAATTTGTAATTGAAGTGCTATTTAAAAGGGACATAACAATTTATATTTTAAAAGGACATCATATATAGTTGAAAAGGAGGAAGAAAAATAAAAAAAATTAAGAAATCTTTAAGGAAGAGAAACGTATGTTGGTATTGGGAAAAATGATTATGGTTTGTCAGATTCAGTAGCAGATTTACATGTTGAATATATAGAGGCTATTTCCAATTTGACAAGCGCTCATTCTTCTCTATATGTTTTGCAACAGCAAAAACGTACATGGATACCAACATCTGTGGGTGTGTATAAGATAAATGTGGATTGATCTTTCTTACAATCTAATGGAAAGGATGGTGTAGGCATTGTTATTAGAAATTGGAACTCCTAGGTTATGGTTTCCATGTCGAAGCATATTCCAAGATCTTCAAATGCTTTTGAAATTGAACTCATGGCTATTAAAGAAGCCTTGGAATTTTGTTCTCAGATAATATTTTTTGGTGGTGAGATAGTCATTGATTGTCAAATGGCATCAAGGCTCCTGCATGATACTTCTTCATATTTAGGAGTTAGTTGTCATTTGTTAGAAATTGTTAGAACCATGCTTGCTTCTACTCCCCAATTTTCATGCTTGTATAAGCCACAGGGTGCAAATAGAGTTGCACATGAATTAGCTAAAATTGGTTTGTCTTTAAATTCTATATTAACTTGGATGGAAGAAGTTCCAACATGGTTGTCTCCTTTTATCCAAGCTGATGATTGTATTCCTTCTTTTTAATGAAACATTGTTTTCTTTCCTACAAAAAAATAAAATAAAAGAAGGGAACATAAACATATTGATACTTAAATGTGATGATTATGAACTGATTATGTGTTCGATCACACAATAAACAATTAGTTTGTTAATCAATTGTTTAAATGAAAATAATTAAAATATGTAAAAAATTATTTTGTACCAAAACAAGAAAAGAACTTTTAATTTTTTGGTATATGTTTTTGGATTTATTTGTATCCTTTTTGTATTTTATAATGGAAACTAGGTAGGCATATTGGTTTGTTATCTTCAACTCTCGCTTGCAATATATCATAAAGCTCCAATCATGGAGGGAGAAGGTAAGCACGTTGATATCGATGTAGTTGAATGTTTGAAAGAAATTTGTTCCAAATATGACATAATTTGAACCAAAGCACATCACACGTATTAAACAACTCAGTATACCAATAATATTGGCCTTGCTTGTTGGAGTCATTATGGAGAAATAACTAAAAGATGTTAAGAACATATATGGGATAATATCAACTTATAAATAAGAATTTTAATAGATTGGCTGAATTTTACAAATTGTGTATGAAAATTATAAAGGTTTTATTATTGAAAATGTTTAGTAGATGGAAGTTTCATTTGTTTATTTTTTGTCATTATTTATGTCATATACCCTAGTGTGGAATAAAAGTTGCAATGTGACCGTATATGTTATGTTATTGTTGTTGCTATTATTCTGCATATGTTTCTCCATAATGGGTTTTAGTTTTGTGCATACCGATTGTTGTTCTTGAAATGTACACTTGACATGAAAAAGGAAATTAACAACAAACATAAGAAAGAAGAGTTTACTTTTTCCTTTTATATATATATATTGCCTGCTAGTATGGATTATTTGTTTTATAACTCATGTACTGGACATGATCATTATGATGAAACAAAAGGAGGCAAGGAGAATATTCCTTCTAAAAAAAGTATTGCGAATCAATGGCTTAATTATTAATGAGTATGAAGCTATTTCAAATGTATTGATAGATAATTAAGTATTTTATTGGCATTTGAAAAAAAAAAAGCTAGTTACTGGACAAGCACTGAGTGCAAATTTATATTTGTTTATAATTTTTTTATCTTTCAGTAATAGTAAGGTTGAACTTCATAAGTAAAATAGTGAGTTTAAAGTAAATTTGGAGGTAAGCTGAACAATTTAATGTATGTAGGTAATAGTTACATGAGGTGGAAGAAATAATTAATGAGTTTTTCTTTGTTAGGCTATGAAGGAATTGGGAAAGGCTTGGAAATATCTCAATAATTCAGAGAAAGCAAAATATGTCGGGGTCCGCACTGAGAGGAAATATAGTTTTGTTAGCAGATGTCTGAAATGACTGTGGAGTGTTGCACATGGTTTTAGTGAAAAATCAGAAGAAAGAAATAAATGAAACTGACTTTGGTTAGGTATTGGTGGATCAATTCAATCCTAGTTCTTGTACAATCAGATTGCATGCTGAGCAGTATACAATAACTGAACATGATGTAGAACGATTGTAGGGATCGGTTGATGATGTCAGTGAAGTTGAGGAAAGTGCTTCTATGGACGACATTGAGGTGGTGAATAATAAATATTGTACAGATGTCAGAGGCATATCAATTTGTGACATGCACCATTTATTGTTTATAAAACGCGGAACCAATGATGATTTCAAGATGTTATTCACACTGTCTATGATGGGGATGATTTTGAGTCACAACTCAAGAATGTTTGTAAAAAGTAGTGATCTCTTGCAACTTAGGAAGGCCGAAGTAACTAGGAAACAAAAATGGTCTTTGTTTACATTCAATTATTTTATCGAGGGGATGAGAAAGTATAAAGAGCATAATCCACTTTATATTTCTAGATGCTTGTTGCTTTTACATGTTAATTATCAATAACCCTTACTTTTTCATGTTACGTGCACATCTTGAATTTGCAATATTGCCAACTTTTTGTATGATAACATTTATGTTTTATGTCATACAGCTTTTTTACTTGGATTTGTCTTCGACTTGCAGGAAAATTGTTGGCAGTTCCTTGACGCCAATTTGTTCTTTGGGAGAATCTGAGATAAGAAGATTCATGAAGATGTTCCTCTAAAATGGAGGTTTGCATTCAAACATAGTATATTTAATAAAACACAGTGGGCTGAAATTATGCAAACTTTTATAGATTTTTATGGTCATTTTGCCAAAATATCAACTTTTATATATTTTAAATATAGGGTGAAACATCAACATTGAATGAAACTATTAAATTCATTATGATCTAGGAAAATTATGATATTGTAAGGCTCATTTAAACAAATGTTATAGTTTTGAATGGAAATGTTACATCTTTGGATGAAAATTATCGAACATTCAAGACGGATGTGACAGAACAGTTGGCAACCATATCACAAACTATGACACAATTGAAGGAGGTAGTTGAAAAGTTAGAACCGAATGCCTCAAATACTGATACAAAAGAGCACATGGTTGGACATGGAAAATAGAAGGATAATGAAGAACCAAGGCCACAAATTCATTGTGAGATGACAAAAAAATAGGCTTCTTCATAATGGTTTCCACAGAAGATGAACATGCAGCCAAGAATGCAGCTGAAAATGATTTGTCATCGTTTGGCACTACACACTTCTCAAAACATTTGGATATGTTGGTAACTAGGTTAGCACACGATGGAGTACGAAATGTCAGTATTTGTTATTTGTTTTTGTGTTTGCCATTGTTGTTGTCTACTCTTTTTTTATTGTAACCTTATAACTTTGTCATGTGAGGGAGAAAAGGATTAGCACTTCTACTATGACAATAAGGCATTATGTGTGTACACAGGCAACAATACGTAAGTGTAATTGAGTACAATATGATGTGAAAAGATGTGAAAGTCATCCATCAGTGACCAGTTCGCCAGGTTCTATTACCATGGGTCCATTTCATCTTGAAAAGAATATATCTAAAGCCAATGCAAAATTATTGGAGGACATTTTCGATACAACACTTGATCCAAAATATGTACAATCTATATCCTTGCAATAAGCTAATTAACTACGTTCGCTTTAATTTTGAAAAAAATGGACATCGGATTGTGGACTAATGTTTGGAATTTTGTTAGTAACAAATTGGTGCAAACAACACAGAGTTTCTAAACTGACTCTGCAATTCGGTCTTTATGGCCTTTGACATGGCATAATGGTGATGTGTGTTATAAAATGTCAGAATATTATCTAATTCATGCATTAGCACTTAACAATTTTGTTTTAACAATGTTTGCCTACATGTGAAGGTAATATCATTAGCCATTGACAAGCTAACACACCACCAAAGAGGATTGTATAAGGACGAAGCTAGGAATTGATTTTTGCCAACTTTTTTCCAAGTACGAACTTGTTTGATAGTAAGTTAAATTGTGAATGTGTACTATCATACTGATGAAAAATGTCCACTGTTTGCTTACTTGTTTTTATTTTTGTTAGAAATAGGTACTACAACCTGGGTTGGACATGTCCAGTGCTGAAAAAAATGGAAATTAAGACAACTTTATATGGGAAAGCTTTGTTCATGTAAAAAGGTGAATAACATTATTTTTGAAACTTATCAATTGAATCAGTATTTTCATGTTTGTACATACTGTTTGAAATGATTATCTATGCTATCAATATTTATTAGATATACATTCATGTACATGACCCTGTGGGTCATTGGTATTTACTGGTTGTATGTGTGAAAGAAAACGTTGATAAGATATGGGATCCCTCTCTCATGCCGAGGAGAACTATCGTTCGAAAAGATTTTGCATGCTCCATTGTAACTTGACCATTTTAACTTTACATTTGGATTTATGGTTTTGGTAAAATGCATATTATAAATTAGCCTAGTAATCTAATGCACGTGGAGAGTTGTTATCATCATTTTCAAATCCATGGCAACTGAGGTAGTTGGATATTGTCTTGGCTGATGAAATTCAGCAAGTTTTCCATAAATATAACTTGTTTGGTGTTTTTGATTTGCATTACCCAAAAGATCTTCGGAAAAAATCCAATGGCTATGATTGTGAGCTATATGTCATCAAGATTATGCAGCAAGTCTGCCAAGCTTCAAGTAAGTGACGACATCATAAATGACTGGATTGTGTTTTACTTTTATATGTTTTCATTGTTCTGCATCAATGCTTGTAATTTTGTGTTGCAATTAGTTCCTTTGTAGTTTGATTCACACGGAAAGAGCATTAAAAACTTTGGACCTAATGTGTAATGGTTACAATACTATCGAGTATGACTTGTTCCATTGTGCAATTGCATACGATAAAGAGTGTTTAAACAACGGAGGCAAATGACCCATCAAGCTGACAAAGACAACTAAATTTCATACTAGAACAATGAAACAGGGAAAAAGATAGAAGAAAAAATGAAAATTACTTGGTGCTCTTAGCTTTTGAAAAATGTGATACACAAAATTGTAAATGTTATGATGCTACAGCGTGGTATGCAAAATGTATATGATAGTGACATATAATTTCAAGTGTCACTAAATTTTTTGGCTATGGTTACCAGTATAGCCATCCTTTTGTATATACAATGTTGTTTTAAGTTTAAATTTGTGCTAGATATATGGTATCTTAGAACTAGTTGATATAATATTTTCCTAGTAAATATTATAGGTTCACCAATTACATGAAGAAGCAGCCTCCACTGCTTCTTCATAGGTTTTGCCGAATAAGTGAAATATATTCGCTAATGCTTGCAAAATTTTCTCATGTGTTTGTGCAGCATTAATAAATGTTCTTGGGTCATTTTATTTTATGCATAACAAAAACATTATGGCAAAAAAAGTTAAAAGAGTTAAGATAGCCATCCTTTTGTATATACAATGTTGGTTTAAGTTTAAATTTGTGCTAGAAATATGGTATCTTAGAACTAGTTGATATAATATTTTCCTAGTAAATATTATGGGTTCACCAATTGCATGAAGAAGCAGCCTCCACTGCCATAGGTTTTTCCGAATAAGTGAAATCTATTCGCTAATGCTTGCAAAATTTCCTTATGTGTTTGTGCAGCGTTAATAATTGTTGTTGGGTCATTTTATTTTATGCGTAACAAAAAAATTATGGCAAAAAAAGTTAAAAGAGTTAAGATATTTGCGCATATTACGGTCTACATTTTGAGACATTACATGGTACTAAACATGACATCCTAGAACTGTATAAAACAAAAATTAAGTAGCTATTTAGTCTTACCAATAACCTCCTCGCCATCATCGTCCCCACGAATCCTCCTTGGTTGAGTTGTCTATATTTGGTTGTTGAAACGTTTCTAGAGGCATAAGGTCATTAGCTATGTCATCTCTACTACCAATAGGAATGAACTCCCTTTCAATGAAGTCTATAGTATTTGATGATTCCCAACCAATTTCAGATGCAACATCATTGAACACTTCGTTGTATCTTGTGTTAAGGCCCCACTATAGTCCACTATAGTCATCGTCCATTCTTTTGACACAAGTTCTCTTGGTGTGACCAACCATTTCGCATTGACTGCATTGTCTTTCTTTTGCCTCTTTCATTCGGGTAGCTGCTCCACCTTTGTCTTCACTATGATTGGATCTTTTATAAAATTGTTTTTCCCTTTTGTGTCTCCTATTGTAAATTTTATTTCATCAAACACCCTTACCACTTCTTCCAAGCAACTTGTTAGTCGTATCATTCTTTTGTATTTAATCTAAACAAACATATTTTGCTACTAAATACACTCAATGAGGCATACTGAAGTGACATTCCTGCCTCATCAGATATTTCACCTATACAACATTGTTGTTCAATTCCCTCGATCTTTGCATCATTTCTCCAACGATGATAACCAATGATTCAGGTATCTCTTCAAGATGCTTCTGGTTCATGATGTAAAATGCATGATTACAAGAAATGTCAACATTTTCAAACAAATTACATGAGCAATCTATATGATTATGCTTAACATAATAAATCACACTCCATTTTGATCAAGATTTCCTAAACTTAGTCAAGGTGCACTTTCTCTTGTATCCATATGCCATGCAATCATTTTTTATCAACAATGTCTCCTCCCATAGCTAAACTTGTACTTTCTTATAAAATTTGCTTGTGTATTTTCTTGAATGTTTCTTATATTGTTCCTTCGTTTGCGGTCGACGTTTCGGCAAAGTTTGTCCGTCGACAGCTGAATGTTTTGATCTGGTTCGATTCATGGTCGCATCTGCAAACGTTTTTTTAAGGTGTGTAATAAGGATTGGAATCATAGTTTTACTCTTAACATTGTCTTTCACCTCCTAGTTTCGAATTCTTGATATAGCTCGATCTACTTGTATAATGAACTTATATAAATTCAATATGCTTTTCATGTAACACCCCGTACCAGGAAATATAGTAAAAATTTTCAAGTTTGACCATGAGAGGCTCGGGATTGACTTTTTGTGTGGGTATGTGTTAGCTTTCACTAAGGTACCGTTGCGTAGAGCTAGTCGATACGAGTTCGTAGACTAGTAGTACGCTCAATTCCGAGTTAAGACTGAACTAACGTGAAGGGCATTTTGGTAATTTTGCTGTGGCAGGGTGAAAATTACTATTTTGCCCCTGCCTTTATTTGTAAATACCCGGAAGGGTCTGGAAGCCACACACGCACGCACACACGCAGCTACCCCCCGGCTCTCTCTCCCGCGCAGCAGCCTCTCCCCCTTTCCTCCGTGCAACCGGCGTTTTCCCACCAAATCGGGCCGGGACTCACCTGCAAAGTGGAGCCGGCGACCTCAGCTTCTCAACCGGACCGGTGGCAGCCCGTGGAACCGCCTGTATCGCCGAAAAAAGGGAGAAAGCCGGTGGCTTCCATTTTCACCGATCGCCGGTTTCCGATGAGATTCCGGCGATGGGTCACCTCTTTTTCCCCTATTTTGGACCCCCTGAGTCCGATTCCGGTGTTCGTTCATCTCAAATCTCGTTCGTTCGGGCAGTGTGAACAGATGAAGCTCGGCCGCCACTCTCCGGCCACTTTCCGGCCACCACCGGCGGCGGTTGGACGAGGTAGGTTCTCGGTTGCATTCTACTGGTTACGAGCTTCGTTTCGATATATAATTTGGGTATTATAGTTAAGTATTGGAATTTACCGGTCTTGAACTGTGACGTCCAGAACTGTGAAAATAGAAATTGTTGACATTTGGTGATGTAGATATGTATATAATTATGTTTTGGGTAATGGCTATGGTTTGAATTAATAGTCCAATAATACAGGATGTGAGTATGTAACCGGGTGTCGTGAATATGAAAAATGGTTACGAAAAATATTTATATTGCATTGTTGTGTATGTGGTTATTGTTAAATTAATTAAATCGTTATGTTTGAGAGTTGAATTGTGGTATAAATATATATATGTGTGTGTGACTGAGTTCCGTGGATACTAAATAAATACTAAGAGTGTCGTGGGTTGAAATTTGCTGAATTGCAGTTTGGTTGTTTGAAAGCCGATTTGGTTTTAAGGAAATAATTGTGGATTTGTTCGGTGAATATTTATGTTGATTTATTGTGTTTTAATCATTACAAATTGGTTTGTGAGAATTGTAAATAAATTACTGTGATTGTGTATGTATTGAATTGTCTGTGATATTAATTTGTTAGTGAATGATGTGTGAAATTTATATATATTTGTGTAGAATTTATATATTTGTGTAGAATTTATATATTGTGTTATGGTTCCCTAGAATAGATGATTATGTGGCTTTATTTATGAGGATTTGATAGTGTGAGTAAATTCTGTGGTTATCAAAAATAGTGACGAAAATAAATAAATAAATATATATATATATATATGCTTATTATATGATTATTGGGCTGTTTGGAAACTTGATTTGATTGTGCTGAAATAATTGAGTTGCTGTGAATGATTGTATTGAAATGTCTGTGAATATTTATGTTGAATTGATGGTGTTTGAACTGATATGGAAATGGTGATGAGGTGGATGATGATGTGGAGATGTGATGACGTTGATGTGATTGAAAGTGAGATTTAACGTATATTTGAGGCATTGACTTTTGAATAGAAATTGTATCAGTTGCGGCATATTTAGTGTAAATATGCACTTGGAACTACAGGTAGCTTGATCCCTATCTAAATAGGGTATGTAGGCAGCTCGGTTTATTTTAGACTGAGTCCAGCTACAGAGAATTATACAGTTAATGTATTTTTATTTGAGGGTTGAGTCATCCTCTGAGTTGTGATTACTGTGGAAATGTGTGCTGGTAGAATAAATACTATTTAGGAACGCTTTTCCTTGCAGGTTGTAGACCATTTGCTTTTGAGGAGTGTTAGAAACAGCCGAAATGTTGTCGAAATTTCTAATAACATATTTAGTAGTAGAGAAAATCTTTCGGTCTGTTGGTTCTTTATCGTTTGAAAAAGTGACTTATCGGACTTTAACGACTGCTTGTGGCTTAATTAAAACATTAAGTCACGCAGGCAGGATCCAGTAGGGTTGGGTCCTGTCATTTCACATATTTGTTCATACAAAAATTCATGCTCTCATATATTTGAGTGCTATGCAAGCTAGTAAAACAATTTCCATTCACGGTCCACAGTTCACGTGTTTCATGCATCATTTTCAACCATTCAATAACGTACAACAAAAATTTGTTTAGCATGCGCACCTAGCGATGTTGTAATTCCTCCACATTTTATTTATTCATCATGCAATCGGTAAATGCCCTTACGTTTTCTAGATCATGTAAGTTTTTATGAGCATTTCTCTTTATATGCCATGAAGTAAGAAAATACAAGTTAAATTGCTTTTCTGAATTTCATATGTAAATCTTCATGGTTCGTACTCCACAAATCTTTGTACATCCTTTCATCGCCCATTACTTCGTTAGCTTTACTTGCACTGCTTTTGACTAAATTGCTACAATCCATTACTTGTATTATGTAGTTTGAAGAGGCCTATCAATAAGTCGCTCTATAGAATGTCTACCATTAATATTATATAACAAAAAATGTATTGTACTAATGTTCATACCAAGCAAAATAACAATGTAATATACCATGTAATTTATTTACTAACATGATTTTGTATATGTATTTTGGCAAAATCACAGTGTTTATTGTATGGAAACTTTAATCATTATACTCTGTATGTAACTTACTTGGAATTCTATATTTAAAAAATAATAAAATTCTTTGATATGCTCCGTTTGGCGTTTTCATCGCACGTCCGTGCTTCCCCTTCAATCTTCATTTGGATCCTTGCTTGCATGAATTGCAAGATGTGTTTTATGTTCAAATGGTTGGTGATTAGTACTTTTGTCCAATAATAAAAGAGATATTTCTATGAAAAAGGAGATTGTTGTTGATTGTTTTCTAACAAAAAGAGACTGTGGTGAGTGTGGTTTGTGATGAACTAAACAAAGATTCTTTTAGACTTTATATAAAAAGTATTTGCTCGATTATCTTATTCTTACAATAATATTTGCTCAATACTAATGCTCCATTATGGGATTCTTATAATCATTAAAAAAAATGCCAATTTTTTTTTTTGTTAATTTATTAATGATACAACACAAAATTAGCCAATACGTACCCTGGGCAAGTAGAGGGTCATCCTGGAATAGGATGCGTGGTTTCAAGGAAGAGAGGTGTGGTTGTCTCTGTCTTGTACCTTTGATAGTTGTATGTGGGGGCCTCTTACGTCACTGCTAGGTATATGTCACAAAACTGACAATTTTACCCTGGAAAAGTGAAAGGGCACCCCATAGTAGGATCCGATGTTTCAAGGTATAAAGGTAGTCTCTGCCTTATACCCAAGATAGATGTATGAGGGGGTCCCTTACTTTCCTACAAGGTATACACCACAAAATTGACAATTCTTCCCCAGGCAAGTGAAAGAGCATCCTCGATTAGGATCCGAGGTTTCAAGGCAGAGAAATGTGGTTGTCTTTGTTTTGTACCCCAGATGGATTTATGCGAGGTTGCTTTACTTTTATGTTGGGTATATGTAACATCCCGTCCCGAGAAGATATTGAAAATTTCTCAAAGTGGACCGAGTTGACCAAGTTTGACCAAGGAAGGGCTCGGGGTTGACTTTTTGTATGAGCGTGCGATGGCTTTGACGAAGGTACCGTTGCGTAGAGCTAGTCGATACGAGTTCGTAGACTAGTAGTACGCTCGATTCGGAGCTAAGACCGAGAAGATATGGTTAAAACTGTGCGAGGGGTATTTTTGGTATTTCTGCAAATATGGAAATGACTAAAATGTCCTCAGCTTTATATTAAATAATGTGAGAAGATTCTGGAAAAGGGGGGACACGCTGAGGCACGCGTATTTTCCCCCCCGGCGCCAACCCAGCCCGTGCGTCCTCCCCCGCCGCTGCTTTCTTCGCCTGGAACGGCGACTTTCCGGCCAAAGTCAGGCCGGGAGCTCTTCGGAAAAAGACGCCAGCGACTTCCCCTCTCCCTTGGCGCCGGTGGCTCGCCGTGGAAAGGTCCAGACAGCCGGAAATTTAAGGAAATCCGATCAGCTGCGTTTTTCGAAATTGCCGGGTTAGGCCCGTTTCTGGAGCCGATCAGCTGTGCCACCGCCTGGGTTTGGAAGCCCACTTGCCCGACCACCTTTCCCTGCCGGCGGCAGCCCGTGAAACAGTCCAGATCGCCGGGAAAAGCGAGAAATCCGATCAGCTGCACTTTCGCAATTCGCCGGATTCCGGCGGAGTCAGGCCGACCCACTGCCCGGGAAAGGTTCGCCGGGACCTCCTCTTTCTTTCCCCACCCTCAGCTGGCCGTGAAACGCCGCGGATTGCCGGAATCGACGACTGATCCGGCGAGGGCCGTCTCTCCTCCGGTCGCCGGATCTCGGCAGTTTCTGGCGATGGAACCGGTCCTTTCCTCCTATTTTGGACCTCCTGAGTCCGATTCCGGTATCGGTTCGCCTCGAATCTTGTTCTTTTGAGCAGTACGAAGGGAGGAGGCTCGGCTGCCACTTCCCGACCAATTTCCGGCCACCACCGGCGGCGTTTGGACGAGGTAAAATACGGTTGTGCTCTACTCCTTGCAAGCTTCATTTTGATATATAATTTGTATATTATAAATGAGTAGTGGAAATTATCCGGTCTTGAACGGTGATATTAATAACGATTAAAATAGGAATTATGGGTTGGTGGTATAAATGTGTGAGTAATGATGTTTTGGTAATTATCGTGGGATGAATTGGTATGCCGAGAATATAAGATGTGGGTGTGTGACTGGTTTCCGTGGTTAGTGTTAATAGTTACGGTATATATATATATACGTATTATGTGATTATTTTACCGTAAATACTAAATAATTGCTGAGAGTATTTGTGGCTTGAATTTAGCTTATTTGCGGTTTGATTTTGGTGAGAGTTAATTTGGTTGTGTATGTGGGTTGAATATATTGAATTAAATTTGTTAACGTATTGGGTATTAATCGTTATGTGGCTTTGTGTATGAGGATTTGATCATGTGAACTGCTTTGTGAAGTATATATGTATGTATATGACGATTATGAAATAAGTAATTGCTGTGGATGTTTGTATCATGTTATTGTCTCTGGAATAAATACTGGATATAATTGTGTGGATGAGAACTGCATGGGCGATGAATTATGCCGCCAAGCGGGGTGTTGCTAGCTTGGGCGAGGAATCATGCCGCCAAGCTATGGTTGTTATTTTTATTAAATTGGTTGGAAAAGCTTGATGGAATGAAAGTTGTGTAATTGGTGATAACCGGAAAATGTGTGTTTGTGAATGTGTTTGACTGTAGTATATTTGGTATAAATATGCTGTTGGAACTACAGGTAGCTTGATCCCTTGTAGAAAGGGTATGTAGGCAGCTCAGTTTAAATTGAGGGCAGCTACACCGTACTTAAACAATATATTTGTTTAAGTGTTGAGTTACGTACTAATTGGTGATCTAATTGTGTGGGAAATGCGTGCTGGTAGAATAATTATGGTATAGGACTGGTTTTTCTTGCAGGTTTATAGCTTTTAGCATTTTTGGGGAGTGTTAGAAACAGCCGAAATGCTGCCGAAATTTTTAATAAAATCTCCGGCAGTAGTGAAACCTTTCGGTCTGTAAATTCTTACCCTTTTAAAATTTTGTTTAGCGGGTTTTCACGACTGCTTGTGGCTTAGTGGCAACATTAAGTCACACAGGCAGGATCTTTGCGGGTCGGGTCCTGTCAGTATACACCATAAAATTGAGAATTCTACCTTGAAAAAGTGAAAGGGCACCCTAAAACAGGATCTGGGGTTTCAAGCCAGAGAGGTGTGGTTATCTTTGTCTTGTACCCTAGTTGGATGTATACGGGTTTCGCTTACTTCTCTACTGGGTATACATTACAACATTGATAGTTCTTCCCCGGACAAGTGAAAGGGCACCCTAGATTGTACCCCGGATGGATGTATATGGCGTCTCTTTACTTTTTTTGCGGGGTAAACACCATAATAATAAAAGAAAATGAGAACATAGAAAATTCAAACATATTTTCCCTCAAAGACAAAAACGGGAGTTAAATTAAAAAATAAAGAGTTAAATTAAATTGGATAAAGGATTAAAAGACCAAAAAAAAAAATTACAAACTCCTCTCTATAAGTGAATTAGCTTTCTATAATTGAATTAATTCACCCAAAAGGTTTGAGGGGGGTGTGTATAGTAGTGGAGGGAAAAGTGAAAAAATAAATTTAGATTGGTGGGAATTAATCCCGTCATTAATTTCTAGATAAGGTGACGCAGTGCATCGCCAATTAAAGAACATTTTGGCAAGGCTCATTAATGATTGTTTTTTATGTATATATTTTTTATTTCTATAATTTATATTATATATAGATTTATAATTTTAAATTAATTTTAGAAAATATATTAATTAAATCAAATAAGATTTTAAGATGGAATTAATTTATTGAGATCCTAAATTATAACAGTAAATTAATTTTATTTTTATTTTTACCACCTTCCGCGACACAAAAACTTGCGTCGGTGTTTACTATTTGCGACGCCCTTTTTGCGTATCCTATTAGCTTTTTTGTTATAGTGTTTTCTTTTTCTTTTTGATAACTCAACCACCAAACTCCTATTTAATTATATTTGGAGTGGTTTAATATATGTATGCATTTGGTATAATTTGTATGAAATATTAGTTTAGAAATTACTTTCATTTACTTAACTATGAAAGTATAATATATAAATCTAAACTGCCATTATTATGTTTGTTCCTTGGAAAATTCATGTAATAATTACACATTCATTTTTCATGATATTTTCTACTCATTAAAAAAGAAAAATTAGTTTATGAATCAAATATTGTATTGTACAATTACAATTTTTTTTTATCTAAATTCTAAAAGGCTACATAATTAATAACATAACTAATTTATTTAATTTTTATTTAAAAAAAATTAATACAGTACAATTGTCCATCAAATACATTATGATATATTTTTTTTTGGTAAATAAAATACATTATGATATAGTTCTACATCAAACACTGTACAATATATAATATATATATTTTTTTTGGTAAGAACTGTACAATATATAATATAGACCGGAACAATGCGGTATCTTTGATATACCATGTAAAAAGTATGGATTGCATTTTATAATACATAGCTAATTTAATACAATGTTTGGTAGCCTTTGGTGTAAAATAAACATAATCAGGGAATAATACAATGCATGCTGATTCTAAAATACACAGTTAGACTGGATAAAGTAAATCCAGGGTGTGGGTTTAGCTCGCATTGGAGAATGATCGGTTAGGTTTTCTCGTCTCCTGCATAATCGTCTCTTTGCCTCGCCTTCTCTGCTTTGCCATCTCTTTTGCTTCGCCGTCTGTCTCGTCTCGTCTTCTCGTGTCTTCTTCTTCGTATGTGAAGGTATGATTTTCACTTCTTTTTGTAGATTTCTCTCTGAGTCTCACCAAAAATACTCGGCTTTTTGCTTTGGATTCTATCACTGCTTCTTTCTTTTCAGATTAAAAAGTTTTTTTGGTCTGTTTTTTGGGTTTACACGGTGAAATCGTGTGTTTTTTTTTTTTATGTCCTTTTTANGTTTACACGGTGAAATCGTGTGTTTTTTTTTTTATGTCCTTTTTATTTTTTTGTGGTTTTATACTAGATCTCCAGCTTTCACTTCAAAGGTTCGCTATGTTTTTCCCTAGATTTCAATTTTTTTATATACTTGATAACTATAATTGAATTTTGATTTTATGATTTCAAATGATTAGAAAATATATGCGTGCGTGTGTGAATATTAGAATTGTCTGGAAATGTTATGTATTGTTGTTCTGGATCTGGTGGTTTTGTTCATATATAGCTTGGTTTTTGGTGTGTCCTTCATTGAGTTTTTTTCTGCCTGAAATTTCAGTACCATGTAGGAACATATAAACCAAAATGGTAGAAAGTTATTATATTTACAAAGACTTTGATTTATAGGAAATTGCTTTCAGAAAATCCAGTGAGACGTTTAATGGTTTAAAGGAAAGGTATATAAAGTTGACTCATCTGGTGCTTCCATCAGTTTTGGATATAGTATATCATTGATCCGCCAGTATTGTTCAAAACTGCCACATGATTAGTATGTTCTTGTTCTAATTGTGACCCTCTCTTTTTATTTAGTTTCATGACTAGGAAATAAAAACTCCAATTACTTTAGGTTCTCTTGATAACTTAGTAATTATATATGTTGGGATATATCAATCTTCCAGGTTTTTTGATCCCAGGCCAAATATTTTTTTTTTATCTTGATGATCTAGAGGGAATTGACTGTCATACAGTTTTACCTTCCAATGCACCATTGCATCAAATTATCAGTTCACCGCAATCTTCAATGAAAGCTGCTAAGAAAGATGCTTGTCTCAAAGCAATTGAAGAGTTGCATAAACTGGGCGCCTTAAATGACTATTTTTGCCAGGGAAAGATAATACAAGTGTAAGGATATGCTAATACAGTATAAAATAATATAGGCTAATACAATTATACACCAAAGACTGTACAGTATACAATATAGACTAATACAATACATATTAATACAATACATACTAATGCAATACAGGCTAATTAATACAATACAGCGCAGCCAGCCCTAGTTGTATTAGTCTGTATTATTGTTATACCACATTTGGTGCAAAGTTGTAGTGTACTAATTTTTTTTAAATTAAAAATTAAAAAAATGAAATGAAATTTATGATGTTACTAATCATGTAATCTTTTATAATTTTATCCAAAAAGTAATATTTGAGAAATACATATTTGAATAAATTTTAAATTTTTTAAAGAATTAATTAAAATATTAACATTAAAAACAAAAGTTATTAATATTTGAAAAATTTAAAAAAAAAAGATTTTATACTTTCAACTTGCAAAAGTAAAAGAAAAAAAAAAGTGTTATTAAAAAAACCAAAAAGGAAAACAAAACGATGAAAAAGATAAAATAAATAAATAACATAAAAGGAAAATAAGAAAAACACCTTGCAAAATAAAAAATAGAAAAATGCGTGCTCAACTACAGGTCCAAAGTATTGAATAAACCCATCCATTCCCTCTTCATCACATAATTATGGGTGGAACAAAGATAAAACAATGCTCCTCGCTTTCCACCAAATAAATGTTAAACATTGTGTTATATAACCCATCATTACTATGAATTCTATAACGGCTATGAATTCTTTATAAACGTCGGTTTTCGGAGTACCTGATGTTGATACATTAAAACAATGGTTATTAACTCTTAGGAGTAATAATAACGACGGCCCGTCGTATAAAAAAAATATAAACGACGGTTTAGGAATAACGGTTTTCGTTGTTGTAGGTTATAAACGACGGTTACCCATTGGAACCGTCGTTTATAATGCTCCAAGACACGTGGATGCCACGTGTCTTGGTTGTAGGCTATATACGACGATTCCGGTGGAGACCGTCATTTTTAATCTATGTTATAAATGACGGTTTTCCACAAAAACTGTAGTTTATAATGTCAAAAGACACGTGGATGCTACGTGTATTGGTTGTAGACTATATACGCTGGTTCCAAAGGGTTCCAGAGACAAAATCGTTGTGTTTACACAAAATGGTGCTGTTTAGAGTAAAAACGACAGTTCCATTACAAAACCGTTGTGTTATTTGGGTAAAAAAACTGATTGACCTTGCTCTGGACCTATCGTTTTTATCAAAAAGGTGCCGTTTTGTAGCCTTGTTATCTGGGTAAAAACGACAAGTCTAGCTTTTGTCTATTGTTTTTAACTCCATGTTTTGTTCTTTACACACATCTTCCTCTCTCATTTTCCCTCACTTCTTAAAAAACCATAAAGCACTCGCTGTTGTTTGCTCATCTTCTACATTGTGGTCGCCGTTTCCTACTCTTCTCCATTGTGGTCGCCGTTTTGTAATTAGAATATATTTAATATTTAATATAATTTTGTATAAACTGATTTAAAAGCCGCTAAAAAGAAACAAAACATAAACGATAGTTTTTATGTAGAAACCGTCGTCTATACTAAAATATCTACGATGGTTTTTTAGTATAGACGACGGTATATATATAAACCGTCGTCTATATATTTGCTGAGTGGTGACCACGTGACTTTGGCGTGGTTTTAGACGACGGTAGGGTCCGTCGTAATAATGTTTTAGACGTCGGTTTTTAACCGTCGTCTATGTTTTATGACTATCGACACCTAAATAGACTACGGTTTGTGTTCGTCGTGTAAACACTTAAGACGTCGGTTTTTCACCTACGTTTTTGACCCTATTTTCTAGTGGTACATGTATAATATAATACAATCCACAATCCTCACACAACAAACTAGACATGCCCTATGATATTTATCAAAAACATTTATCAAATACATTGATTTTTAATTTATTTATATTTTTTAATATTTGGATATGAGAATTCAAATTCACTTTCATTTTTGAGTTGGAGAAAATAGGTGTTTGAATTTTTGGCTTTTAATGAAGTTTTCTTTCAAGCAAAAGGGTTATATGTAATAGGGGATTGTATATTTTACCTTATATAACGATATGATATTTTTTAATTAGTTATTTTGAATTCCATAAATAGTTCTTAATTTGTTTCTAAATAACATTTTTGTATTTGTTTTTGATAAATCGGGATTCCACCCTTCGTTGAACTCGAATCTTCCTCATTTGATCGATATTAGGAGAGGACTCAAAGCCAAACTTTTTTGGCATTTTTTTGTCCAAGTGCGGTAGCTTTTGGTCAAGGTAAGATCAAAATTGAGTTATCCATTTCTTGGGCTTCCCATGGATATATAATTTGCTCCCAAATTTTAAGAATCTAGAATTTGTCCAATTTTGAGCTAATTTTGTAGTTGAAGTTACATAACTATTTATGATGTGAGGTTTATTGCATCTATTAGTAAACTTAACAAACTTTATGTAGCCTTTTAATTCGCTATAATTTGGGTTGTGGATTGAGGCTTGTTTGGTAATTTTATAAGAATCTGTGTATATTTATTTTGTCAATATTAATACAAGAATGAAAGTTTGCTTGGGAAATGACGAGTTACTGAGTTGGGATTTTAAGTTATTGCTGGAAATTATATGGGAACTGTAATTGTGTATTTTTCTTTGGAAGTTACATAGGTTGTGGGCGTTGGGTATTATAACTCGTGGTTATGGGATTTATAGGAGATGTTTTACAATGATATTCTTATTTGGTTTTGATGTTGAAGAGCTGTTGTTTGTATTAGCCATGTTATAGAGTAAAAGGAAAAATTGGATAATAAGTTGGATTATATTGATCTTTAAGTAGTTTGCACTTAATCAGAAGCAAAGTGTTTTATACGAACACTGAATTGAGTTTTGTAACCTTAGTTGGATTTTAGAGACATTGCAGAAGGCTAAAGTAACTTTCGAATTGCTTCCCAAATTCGTTTTTCTTGGGATTGTGGAGGTCTAAGTGGGAAAATGATCAATTTTATAGGCTATATATTTAGTAAGGGTTGTCGTGGACCCTTGTGTTGTTAAGCTTTGTGTTTTCATCTATATGGAATGTTCGATTTCAGAATTCTATGAAAGTGAGCTTGTTCTTGAAAATTGTGGTTAGTGCACAAATTAATATTTATGTTGGTGATTTTTTGATAAAATTTTACTTTGGTATTATGTTATGTAGTTGTATTTGTATGGATTTTGATGTAACCTCTTAGGTTATAATTTCTGATTTCTGTTGAAATTAGTTTGTCTGCAATGTTTCTTCTAGGTATGATTGAGACATTTGACTAATATTTTCTTGGTTACTAATTTTTATTATAGTCTAAGTGATTTATTCTTATCCTAATTTGTGATTCCACTCGCTCCATCTAGTACATAGAGGATCTATTAAACTAAATTGTATTATAATACAATTTATGAATTAGTTATGAACAATGTGGTATTGAATTTTTGTCCGACAATCATAAGTGTTATGAAATATATTATATATTTGTTTTTCTTTTACTTGGTAATTTTACATTTGAAATTGATGTTAACGAATGATGGCTTGGTGATCTTATGATCAATATAAGAAGCTTGGATTTACGATGAATGATTACGGTGAATATGAGAATTTGGATCATTCATTGAATTTATTTATGAGATTAAGATATTTATTGTATGTTCCATGATTGCTTGTTTAAAGCTCGAGGCTTGATATTCTACGATTGAGATATTGAACAATAAATGAAAATGGTATAGTTGTACATTTCTAGCAAATTGCTATGATTATGAATTATATTTTGGACGTCATTACTATGATTATGTTTTGTTAATGAAATGATATGTGAGTGTTATCATTGCTATGCAACGTTACAAATGAATGATATAGATGGTATGTTACTATGTACTACTTCAGTGATGGGGTATGCCACCAAGTAAGAATTTTGATATGGTTAGTGACTATTTGGGTGATAAGGTATGTCGCCAAGTAGGGATATTGATATTGATTATGGTTGGTGACGACTTGGGCGATGGGGTATGCCGTCAAGTAGGGAGGTTGATATTGATTATTGTTGGTAACTACTTGAGCGATGAGGTATGCCGCCAAGTGGGGAGGTTGATATTGATTGTGCTTGGGTGATAGTTTATGTCGCCAAGCTGTATTTTCCCAGAATATGGAATTGTGTACATGTTTGTAAATATATGAAGAGACAATGATTTTTAAAAGAAAATGTTATTACCCGTTTGATATATGATGATTTGTTCACATATATGCTGTGGCTTTTCACCGAAAATTTAATGGTTTGCTTACTCGCATGGTTTATAATGATTGGTTCATTTATATACATCTTGTGGTTTTTTACGGGAATGTCATTCATATATGGTTATTACATGTCCGATATATGATAATTTATTCACATATATTTCCTATGGCTTTTCACTGAAATATTGTTGTATACGTAGTTATTACTCTTTTAATTGGTTAGAAAAGTTTTGATGAAACAGAAAATGATTAGAATATGGTTAATGAGAAATGTATGATGTATCTATTGCTATTTATGCATTTTACTTTGGTTGATGTTGGAATTACAGGTATAAATGAATTGTTTAAATGGGAGTGAGAAATTTACATTAATTATGATTTTTGACTATCCAAATGTGCTTTGGAGTTATTGATGTGGTTGAGCTTCTTGATAATTATTAGAGGTTGTTTTGGATTGATTGACATGGTTGATAGTTATCTAGAGCATACATATATATATATATATGTCAAGTTTACTATTCTAGAATTTAAATATTGGTGCGTATTTTGTATATGCGTAATTTAACGAATGTTTCTATATGGTTGACTTGTGAATCGCAAATATACAGAGTGTTATATTTGGTTTGAATATCTATTCAGAACTACAGGTATCTTGATCCCTATTAATAAATGTATGTAGGTAGCTTGAACTTTAGACTGAGTTCAGCTACGAAAAATATATGAATGTATTTATTTGAAGATTAAATTTAATTACTGAGTTGTGGTTGTGTGGAATTGAAGCTTGTAGATTGGATTAAGTTTAAAAGTGTGTTTCATTGCAGGAATTGTATTTATTTGTATTGGAGGAATGATCCAAAAACAGACGAAATGTTACTGAAATTTTTAATAAAATTTTTAGCATTGGAAAAATTCTTAGTTGGATTTTTATTTAATAATGGTTTAGTGGAGATAAATGACTGCTTAATAACTTAATACAAATATTAAGTCATGTAGGCAGGATCTAGGTGATTTGGGTCTTGTCAATGTAAAAGCAAATAAATGTTTAAAATGACTTTCCGTGGAGGAATTTGCAGTTGAACTTGTAAAACATTTAATGTACATCATTTTACCAACATGTGAATTCTACTTATATATGCAGAAGCCTTATTGGTAGGCATTTTCTGTTTCTTGTCCTGTATGAAATGAATGTTTTTGTTTGTTTCTTGCATGGTCCTGTTGAACATTGTAATTAATACGACCTTCTCTTGTTTTGGTGCTTTTACAAATAATTAATACATGTGTTATTAAAGATTACCTTGGAGTCCTTAATGAAGATTTTCATTACTGAAAAATTATGTGCTTGTGTAAGAGTTGCTGGAACAATTTATAAATACATTTTCATATCTTAAGTTTGTACTTTTTGACTGTTTAAAAGCTATATGTTTTTGTGCTTTGCACATTTGGAATAAAATCTGTACGAGTTGATGATCATCGTCGACTCTTTTCTGCTTGTGTATGAGCTGATGATCATCATTTTTTGATTATCATTATTATTCCCTCCCACAATATCAAAAAAATAAAAGATGATTATGATGGAGGTTGCATGTGGTAGAGTTTCACCACTGGTTTTTAATTTTGCGACCTCGTTAGAACATAATAAAATATAGATATTATAATTGTTCAAGATATTTTTGGGCTAAAGTATATGTGTAAAAGACATATGTGGGTTTGAGAGTAAATATCCAAGTTGGGCCCAACCCACATCCCCACAGTCTTTCATCTTTCATCTTTCCTCTTTCACATGCCACATGTTATGATTTGGTGAAGTAAAGTTTATAACCCTAAATCTCAGTCACACAAATTAGGTATAAAAGGTAAAGGAAAAGGAAGAGATGGGAGATAATCTATTTGGCCTCATTGGGGTTTGGGATCATCGTAGCCTTTTCTCCTATTTCTCTTCCCTTTTCGCTCATTTATTTTCCCTATGGATAGGACACTCTTTTTTTCTTTCTCTCTCTTCAATGGATTTCTCTTTTTAAACTTTGGTTATTACATGAAAAGAACCCTTTCCATTTTGGATTTTCTTCCTCATCAAACACACACTATTATCCACTATTTTTATACCTTTTAGAGCTTATAAAAAGAGGAAGAAATGAAGTTCATTTGGACCAACCATGGCTGACTTATGCATCAGAGGGAGAATACCGATGACCCCACCGATGCCTCTCTGTCCACCTATCTTGTTTTGCAGACCTGAATGAAGCTGGACTGGAAGCTGCTAGATTTGACTGCCGTGCACATGGAGACGACTAGAAGTTGCTAGATATGATAGCCTTGCCACGTGGAGATGAAAAGTTGACAAAAAATAGAGCACAATAGTTGGCGCCATATGTGGGAACTGGTTTTTACCTATTTACTTATTGTTTTTATCCCATTATCATTTTGGTTTCATTTTTTTTTTTGAAGTTTGGTAGTTATAGCTTCTATTTATTTAGTTCCATTTATGATTTCATTAGCTTGGCAAGTAGTCAGCTACTGATTTTGGTTGTTTCTTATTAGCTTGAATCTGTCATTTTGTTTGGTTTACATATTCTTCTTTCCTTATTAATCTTTTGCTTTAGTAAAAAAAAAAAAAAAAAAGGAAAGAGAAAGAGAACAAAAACGAGCTAGAGCAAAGATAAAAGAATATGGTGAATATGACCTTCCTACTTTTTTTTTGGATATTTTGGACTGACATATTTGTAGTATTGGTGAACCTGACTGATTCTCAACTTTTGGAGAATTTGTCCGTAAAACTTTTGGTGGATTTTTCAATTCCTAGCTTTTCGAGGTTTTAGCTGATTTTTCAGCTCCTAGAGAGACTGTTAATTTTCACCCTTTGAAAGACTTGAATGATTTGCCCATCTGCAATTCTTGAAGTATCTCATTGATTTTAGCTTAAGACCTATCCACTTTTAGCTTTTTAAGGTTTGTCAATTTACAATCCCTAAAGGATCTTCCCATCTACAATTCCTGAATGGTCTAATTGATTTTTAGCTTTTGAAAGAGTTTGTCATTTAAATTCTGAAGGGTCTTAACCAAGACCGGGAATATATCAAAAATCCAGTTAGATTCCAAGCAAAATCGTGAAGGAGCTCAATCTTCAAATTAGCGTGCTAGAGACAAGCAATCCATTGGAACCAGCACTGTTCAGTACATGGATACCTCGATTCTAGAAGCTGACCAGTCTGCACTGCCATTGCAATTACCACCAGTTAGGAGACATAGTAGGAAGTGAGTAGCACTACATTAGAGCGGCCAAACTGTCTGATAGTGAAAATCGTTTAGATTAGCTGCTTGGCTTATCGGCACAACGCCATCAAACTCAGCTGGAGCTAGTCTCTCAAGCTCAATGGAGTCCGGTACCTGTAGACTCTCCACAACCCTGTGACAAGACTCAGACTCGTAGAGAGGAGGGAGTACTAGATGAGGAATAAAATACTCAAGCCACAAGAGAAGCTCGAAATGACCAGTTCAGGCTAGAGCTGCCGAGAGAACGTTCAAGGCCTCTTGCCTGCGAAACCAAAAGGATGGGTGTCATTCCTCTCTAGTACACCCTGGAGCCAAAGACATGCAGCAAAGCTCCTAACTCAAGAGGAGAGCATGTAAGGAGAATGAGCGCAAAGGAATCTGAGTAGAGCAATCTAGGCAAACATAGTTGGAGGAAGAAAATTTGTATTCTGGTTAAGTAGTGAGGGAGAATAGAAGCCGAAGAAAGAAATAGGATGGAAGTTTAGGAGAATATGAGACCTTTCATTGAGCCAATAGCTTGGACACATGCAAACAACCTCATTTTGGGCCTAAAGAATTATCTGCAAAAACTAGCCTCTCAGACTAAGATGAGTCAGGAACCTGTTGACTCCCCACGGCCCCATGGCAAATTATTGTTCCGTGGAGAAAGAAGAGTACCACGAGTGGATTAGAGGAGTCATGCCATGAATGAAGCCATGCATGATCGTGCCATATTCGAGTTATCAAAAGAGCGATCAAGGCCGTCTGCTTGCAGAAAAAAAAGGAATAGCACCATACCCCACTAGCTCATTGGCGCGCCAAGAATACATAGGGCAATTCACAGCTCAGGTCAGTGAGTGCCGCATTCTCCTAACCTTTATAAGGCCCTGGATTTAAGTAACCTCTGAGCATCATTGGATGCAAGGAGGATGGCACATGAAGAGGGTATGCATGAACGAGCTCGAGTCGAACATCTTAGGCATGCAGATCTAGATGCGGCTCTTGAGTGACAAAAGAAGAAAGTTGGAAACTGAGACTCAACTGCAGACAGGAATGGGCCATATTGCCTCTTCATTTACACGTGAGACACGATATACATGATACTCTCAGAATTTTAAAATTGTACAGATGGAATGTTAAGAGTGAAGAATCGACTTTAAAGAGCACTTAGGAGAGACTTGAAGATTCAATTATGTCACTGACCTCCAAGCATAAATGCTTTGAGCCAACTAGGAGTCGGAGATCTCGCAAAAAATCTTGAAGAAAACAATTGCTCAGAGCATAAATGCTATGAGCCGCCTCAAGAAAAACCTAACTCACTAGAATTATCGAAACAAAATTGCTAACAGAAGAGAACACATGGTCAGTCTAAGGAGTCAATTCCATATAGGAAATCATAATCCAATCACTCCGTGCATGAAAAAAAGTCCTAACTAGACTTGCTATGGACCATGTGCGTTGATGGGTTGTCGAGTGAGCAAGGGAAAACTGTTGGATTTGTCCTTACCGCAGTAAGATCTGGAACTCAAAGTATCGTTCCCCTGTAGTCAGACCAGACAGGTTCGAGTGTAAGTGCATGTCATGACACTTCAACCAGGCCAAATTCATGGAAACATCCAAACCACCTTTGAAGGACCAGGAGTAGGCGGAGATTCGAACCATTCCAAGAAAACCTTTTCAGGAAGAAGCCATGTTCGATGTGGGAAGTGTGTCTCTTGCCAAAGATTTGCAAATGTACTAAGAAAACCCAAACCAATCTTTGAATAAGTTTCTTACACTCAAAAATAAAATAAGAGCACAAAGACGATTTCACAAAATCTTTGAAGTGTAACTAATCAACTGTTTCATCAAGAGATGGATAATTAGTGTGACCAATAACAACATGATTGAAAGTATATATATGCAGTCACTTTGTGCAACTTATTTAAAGAGCATTTAGCTCAAATCTCTTTGATAAATATGGATAAACCAAGAAAAAAACAGCCATATGCAACAAGATGTGTATCCTTTTCTGCCACGGCTATCTTCCTGTCATCCCTATCATAACCACCGATTGCGATGAAAGTAACCATTAAAAGCCTCTCTCATGGGTTGAAGGGTGTATTAATTGGATTTATTATTACTTTCTCGAACTTGATTCTTTCTTGGCTCAACCATGTGGGCATATGCAATACCATATTGCTATGTCTGGTCATTTCCTTCATCTTTCAAAAATTGATCGATAAGGTAGCCATGAGCACCATGGATCTCAATTCAATCAAAATCTATATGTTATAAGCGCATATAAAGTTATAGGCTTATTGTAATAAACTATGACGGAATTTTTGTCAAATGTTCAGCTAACATAGTTTGATGATACTACAGAGGAGTATTAAGAAAACTAATGTTTGCAGAGGCTAATACCGTATGTTATTATGAAGCACGCACTAGAAGTATTATATATATATATATATAAAGGAATATTCAAGTCCAGGAATTCTGGATGAAAAAAATCCAGGAACACAGTTCTGGATTTTTTGTCTCGAACCAGATAATTACTATATATATATATATATATATATATAAGTAGTTTAATAAATATAATTATTATGGAAAGAGAATGTACCTACCTGCTTCCACTGCATTTCTTGCAGCAAGTCTAAAATCAATGACAATTCCGACTTCAGGGCCGGAGTTTCATTTGTTCTAAACCTCCTTGAGGTGTATGAAATGTGCAATATCAAAATCATTAGCTCTTACTAGGGGCCAATGGCGGCCGGTCTGTACTTGAGATTGGAGCTTGGCCATTTGGTTGAATATCTATATGAAATAATGAGATCAACATAAATTATTTAAAATGAATCTTCACCAATACCGATGTAAGTATTGAATCAACCATATAGAGAAGTGCCTATGATCAGTTTCTAAAAGACATGTCTACCGAAGAACTTCACTTCTCAAAGTAAATAAAGCAAAGGTTTACATGAAAAATAAAAATTATAAACATTAATCCAACTATTAGAGGATAATTAGCACTTGGAGATATTTTAAAACAAAAACTCAAAGTAAAACCATTTACAATGATAACATCATCAACAGTACTTAACAATATATATTAGAGATTCATCAAAAAAAAATTAAAAAATATATATATATATATATATATATATTAGAGGATATATAACTAGCACTTTCAATTGCTAATAGTAGATCCCTGCGGGGACAATCAAGTCATTCGAACAATAACTCGAGTTTTAATATAAAAGATTTGCTAATCTTAGAGCAATTATGTCACCATTCCATATTTGAACACATCAATATATAGCATGTGTGCTATTTCTCAATTCTACAACTTTTCTACTATTCAAATAATAATAATAATAAACAAATAGCAGATAAAAAACGAACTTCTATTCGCGACTCTTTCCAGCATGCCAAATCTGACAGAAGCAGAGACACCCGCTTTGGCATGAACACTATCAACAATTGGTTTCCAAGCTGCAACATGCTCTTGTATCCATATAGCTAGGCGTATTAATTTGGATATATATATATATATATACAAATCGAAAAACGAAATACATGTAGAACATTCTAGTGTAGAAAAGGAAAAAAAAAAAACCATCACTCAATGTGGACAAATAATTTTAGTAAATATGTCACGGCATGTAAGAAACTCCAGTTATATGTTACGGCATGTGGCTGTGGGATGGAGCCGTCTGATTTTTGTCTAGTCAACGCTGCCAAAACAATATTTCTGAAATGAACTCATCAAGATTTATGGTTTTGAATTGTGGAAATTGGTCAACAAATACATCATTAATAGTTGTTATCTTTCTTATAAAATTTCATTTGGATTGGAAAAAAAAATCATATATATATATATATCACATGAAAAACATTTTTCAAATTCATTGGATTTTTATCAAAACACTATATCCCACGAGATTTACAAGGTTGAGTTCAATTGAACCGAATGGAGCCCCTGCATTAATATCCATGAGTTCACACAATTTATATATCTTGCTGTAACCAGGATTCAATACAAGAGAGATTGAGACAAACTTAATTTATTTTGAAATGGTCGTAGATGGTAGAAGAAAATTAAATTTGTGGAAAATTTTTAAACTATGTCAAATTAAGAAATTTTATTTAATTCCATGATGGAAGAAAATTATGTCATCTGCAAGTACCACATGAAAAGTGAGTCTTCTTTAGGAAAAAAAAGAAGAAAGAATATGGAAAGGATTGGTTACCTATGAGAAATATCATAGTTTCCCATCTTTTAAGGTGTAACCGTGTAAGAAGAGGAATAAAGGAAGGTTTGGAAGCAGCCATGTAACACCTCGTCCCGCGAAAAGATTAAAAAATTTCTAAATTTGACCAAGTTTCACCGTAGTAGGCTCGGGGTTGACTTTTTCTGTGGTTTTAGTTTTGTTTCGATTGTGGTACCATTGCGTAGAACTAGTCGATACGAGTTCGTAGACTAGTAGCACGCTTGATTCTGAGCTAAGACCGAGAAGTTATGGTCAAAACAGTGTGAGTGGCATTTTGGTAATTTTCAAGAGACTGATATTATGAGTGAGAAATTACTATTTTGCCCCTGCTTTAATGTTTAATGTGAGGAGAAGGGTCTAGAAGAAGGAAGGAGAAGCCACCCGACGCCGGTCCTCCCACGCAGCCCGACCGTCGCCCCTCCTTCGCCGGCAATGGCTGTTTTCCTGCCAGATCGAGCCGGAAATTTCTTGGTTTGTGGAGCCGGCAGTCCTCTCTCCTCATTGGTACCGGTGTCTCGCCGTGGGAACGCCCAGATCGCCGGGAAATTTGTAAAACCCGGTCAACCCTTTTGTGCAATCGCCGGATTCCGGCGGAAATTGGCCGACCCACTGCTCAGAAAAGATGGCCTGGGTCCTCCTCTTCCTTTTCCCACCGTCGGCTAGCTGTGTTATGCCGTTAATCGCCGGAATCGACAAAGGATCCGGCGGGGGCCGATTCTCCTCCGGTCGCTGGATCCCGGCGGTTTCCAGTGATGAAATCGGTCCTTGCCCCCTCTTTTGGACCCCCCGAGTCCGATTCTGACACCCGTTAATCCTAAATCCCGCTCGTGTAAGCGGTGCGAATTAGGAGTGCTCGGCCGCCACTTTCTGGCCTTTTCCGGCCACCACCGGCGGCGGATGGACGAGGTAAGTTCACGGTTGCGTTCTAAATTTCACGAGCTTCGTTTCGATATATAATTTGTATATTATAGATAAATATCGTAATTTACTCGGTTGTGAGCGGTGTTGTTAACAATTGTTAAACGGGAATTGTAGACAATCGTGATAGAAATATGTGGGCAATTGTGTTTTGGTGGTTGCGGTGGAACGCATTGATATACCAGGATTATAATATAGGACGTGAGAGTGTAACCGGGTTTCATGAATGTTGAGAATGAACGCAAATTATACTAAGTAATTAAATGGCTGTGAGTGAGAATTGTTTGTGATATAAAATAAGTGTGATAGTTAATTTCGTATTAAACAGTATGTGGAGTTGTTGTCTGGAGTCGGTTGCGTGGAACTGATTATGTGTATTGGTTTGGTTGTTGGAAATAATGATAATTTTGGTTGGTGATTATTATATATGATTTGTTGTTGAATAACATGTGAAAATTACAAATTTGTGTTATCGTTCTCTGAAATAAATGTATGATATAATTATGTGATCGAGACCTGTTTGGGCGAGGAATTGTGCCGCCAAGCTATGGATATAATTTTTGTTAAATTGTTTGTAAGGCTTTAATGAGATTTAAAGATGGTTAATTGATAAGTGAGAAGGTGAAATCAATTTTTTTATTGAATGTGATTGACTGTAGCATTTATGGTGTAAAATTACTTTCGGAACTACAGGTAGCTTGATCCCTTGTAGAAAGGGTATGTAGGCAGCTCAGTTTTAGACTGAGTCCAGTTACACCGTACTTAGACAATATATATGTTTAAGTGTTGGGTTGTGTACTGAAATGTGGTTCCTTTGTGTGGGAAAGGCGTGCTGGTAGAATAAATTTTGTATAGAAATTTTTTTTTCCTGCAGGTTATGACTTTTAGCATTTTGGGGAGTGTTAGAAAACAGTCGAAATGCTGTCGAAATTTCTAATAAAATTTCCGGCAGTAGAGAAATTCTTTTAGTCTGTTGGTTTCGTCGGCTTTGGAATAGTAGTGTAACGGATTTTATCGACTGCTTGTGGCTTAGTGGCAATATTAGGTCACGCAGGCAGGACCCTGGTGGGATGGGTCCTGTCAGCCATTTCGGTTTTGTTATCTTCTTCTTCTTCTTTGGGTTTTGTAGGATTGTAAAGTGGTTTTTGCTTTCCTGTAGTGATAACTAAATTGTAAGGTTTATATATATAAAGTGTTACTTTCACTGACCTCCTTTGAGGTTTATATAAAGGACTTTGCACATAATTTATCAGACTTTATTACTATTATTATTATTTTTTATTTTTTTATTTTTTTTTCTTTTCAGATAAGCTTTAGAAAATTAATGCATGGAGAAGATACATACCACCTTTCTTCTAATCCATTAGACCAGACCCCATTTTTCTTAGTCATTTCCTCTCTATCTTCTGTTTTTGTTTTGTTTTTTTTGTTTTCGTTAATTGAAATTGAAAGAATAGAATTCAGATTATTATAGAAAAATAGTAGTGTTATACAAAATATGGGATAAATGCATTTTACTACTTTGTAGTTTGATAAACTTGCACATTAGGCCTTCAAGTTTCAAATGTATCACATTAAGTCTTTAATTTACATTTTATGCCACATTAGACCTTCAAGTTTCAAGTATATCACATTAAGTATTCAATTTATATTCTATGTCACATTAAGCCCTCAAATTTCAACTGTACCATGTTAATCTTCCAATTTATATTTTATGTCATAATAAGGGATATAGAATGATATTTTAATGTGGTCTAATTTATTGTGGCATAAAATAAATTGGAAGATTAATATGATATACTTAAAATTTGAGGGTCTAATGTAGCATAAAATGTAAATTAAAAGTTTAATGTGATACACTTGAAACTTGAAGGCTTAATGTGACATAAAATGTAAATTAGAGGCTTAATGTGATACATTTGAAATTTAAAAGCCTAATGTGTAACTTTATCAAACTACAGAATACTAAAATGCATTTATCCATATATATA